>JAODAL010045209.1:0-32150 GCA_025379985.1 Phyllomedusa bahiana | reverse complement strand
GCCTTTTTAAAATACTTGCCAAAGGGTGCGCCAAAACAACCCTTTAAAGCCCGCCGCGCCTCGTCAGTTTTGGGGGCCCCAGGGGCATTGGGAAACAGTGCGGGACTGGCGCCAAAGATTAAACCGCCCCGAGGAGGTGCGATCATACATTCGGGGAAAAGTTCACCCCGGGCTCGCCAGTGTTTAAAGGGGGGAAAGGGGCGGGCCCCTGGGCCCCATTGCGGGACTGCCCCGGGAACATGTATTCCGATTCGAAAAACAGGCGGGAAAACAGCGAAAAATCTTTAAAAAAAGTCGTGCGGAAAAAGGGGATATGAAAAAAAAAAAAGGGCCTTTTAAAAAAAGGCGAAAAACATTCTCTAAAAAAGAGCTCAAACCTACAAAAAAGATATAAAATAAAAAACCAAATTTCCCAAAAAATTAACGGGCCAAAAAAATGGGGGTTTTTGGGAAATTGAAAATTCCCCGGGGAAATACAGTAATTCAAATTCAAAAAAACCTTTTTCCTTTTTTCCACAAACCAACCAAAAAATCAGAAGGGGAGCGAAAAGTGCCCCATTAAAACCTATGGAAAGAAAGGACCTTTCAAAAATTCCCAAAGGCGGTAAAAGTTCAAAATACAGTAAAAATGCAGAAAAGACCTTTTGGGGCTGAGCTAGCGGGGCCCTTGGCAACCCCGGGCCAATCAAAAATAGGGCGCGGGGAAAACCCTTTTTTAAACAAATGGAAAAAATATTGCCCAAATAAAATTTAAAAAGGCCCGGGACATTTTAAAAATACATTTAAAAATGCAAAAAAAGAGTTTTGTTTGGGCTGGGGTTTACCCGGGGGCTTGGCTATCCTGGCCAATCAGAGCACGAGCAACTTGCCCTACATAAAGGGTTTGGATTCATATCTGCCGCCTGGGGCTCAAAAAAACCTTTTTCCCTTTTTCGGGCCCCTTTTTTTTACTTTTAATTTTCGAACTGTCCCCGCCTTTTCCATTTGTTTGGGTTAATCTTCCCCAAGGTTAAAAGGGTTTTCACTTTCCTCCTATTTGATTCGGGGGTTTTTTCCACTAGGGGTTGGGGCGTTTTTTAATCGACAAAGTTAAAATCGGCAAGGTTTTTTTATGGAACCAAAAATTTCCAATCAGGGGCGAAAAATTAAAGGTTTTAAAAATCTGTCATCATCTATTAAGACGCCCCTTTTTTTCCCCCTTTCCCTTGTAATTTTGGCGGGCCAAACCCAAAATCAATTAAGAATAAGAGCAGGGTGAGATGTGGTGTGCGCGTCATGACGGGGGATGTGTTTTTTTTTGCAAATTGGCGGGAAAATTTTTCACAAAAACCCCCGTTTTAACCATAGAAAAGCGTTTCCTGTTTAAAGCCTCAGTGTCTCTCAGCGTCTAAAAGGGGAAAGGCCCTTGCGTTCCCCCTTTTGGCCAAACAGCCAGCGAAATTAGCTATTTCTGCCAGGGGAAACCTCTACTTTACTTTGGGATCCTTCCAATTTGTTCCCTTTTAGGGATTTAAAAATTTTAGAAGTTGCAAAAGAAAAATTTTAAAGCAAAAATCTACCACGGGTAAATTCATGGGGGCAAAAAGGGGGGGGGGGGGGGGGGGGGGGGGCCCGGGGGCCCAAAAACAAAAACTCAAATTTTTTAAAGAAAAACGGGATAAATTTTAACACCAAACTTATGAAGACTTGAAAGTGGAAAAATTTTTAATTTTTAAACCCATTTTTTGAAGAAATTTTTTCCGGGATAATTGGGCCCCCGAACTTAAAATTGGAAAAAAACCAACTTTTTTCTAGTAACTGCGGGTCTTTTTGGGTTCCCCTCCCAAAACTCCCATTTTTTATTATCATTAAACATTTCAGAAAGGTGTTAAAATTTTACCCTTTTAACCCCGGTACTGTTAAAAAACCCACCTTGCATTTAAAATTCAAACCAGAAAAATCTTGAGCCGCACAGGGTTGTTTTTTCCCAAAAAAAACCCGGGTTTTTTATACGAAAAACATAAACATTACGTTTTTTTTTGCCCTTTTTTGCGCACCCAGCACTGTTCATTGACGCAGCATCTACGTAAATCTAAAACAGCAATTCTATATTCACCACGGGTAAATTTTAAAAGGGTTTGAAAAAAAAACATTTTAAATTATATAAAAAACATAACATTACGTTTTTTTTTGAATTTTTTCCCGCACTCACCCAACGTTCATTGACGCAGCATCTACGTAAATCTTAAAACAAAATTCAAAAATCCCCCACGGGTGAATTAAAAGGGGCAAAAAATACATTTTTTTAAATCAAAACATAACATTACGGGGTTTTTTTGATTTTTTGCGCACCCACACGTTAAATTGACGCACACCCTACGAAAAAATCATAAAACAGAAATTCTATATTCACCACGGGTAAATTAAAAAGGTGCAAAAAATACATTTTTAAAAAAATAAAAAACATAATTTTTTACTTTTTTTTGATTTTTTTTGCGCACTCAGCACTGTTAAATTGACGCAGAAACAAACTTAAATTTTAAAAACACCCAAATTCCCAAAATTTTTCACCACAGGAAATTTGAAAGGTCCCAAAAAAAACAGTTTATTATATCAAAACAAAACCCGAACGTTTTTTTTGACTTTTTTGCGGCACCCAGCACTGTTCATAAGAGGGCAGAAATCAACGTAAAATTTTAAAACGAATTTCTATATTCACCACTTTTTAATTGAAAGGTGCAAAAAAAAACCTTTTTATTAACCAAAAGAAAAACCCAAATAACGTTTTTTTTGGGACTTTTGCCCAAAGCCAGATTTTTTTGAAGACCCCCTTCGTTAAATTTTGAATCCACAATTTTGTTTTGATTAGGGGGATTTGAAAAAACCCCTGTGTTTTTGCCGTCTTTAATAAGAATTTTCCAAAACTTTTTCCATCCCTTTCCCAAAAATTTTTTTATATTTTCTGAACAGGAGACGAAATGCGGGTTTGGTAAGCGAAAAAAGGGGGGGGGTAGCACAGGGAAAGGTAGGGGTACGAGAAAAGGGTGCTCCTTCCATTCCCTGGCGACAAAAACGAAATGCCAGGGGAACCATTCCCGGCCGTAAAGGCCCCGTCATCGCGGGGTCAGGGCCCTGTGAATCAAAAGTAACAACATCGTCCCCAAAATCTGCCCTTCAAGACTTTGGAATGCAACCGCATCTACAGTTTTAACCCCTGGGGCCCCCCGAAACAGGGGCCACAAAAGTCTTTCCATAAAGAAATAAATCGCATCCGTGAAACTGAAGCGGGCCCCAAATGTCAACTCGGAAACCCCCCAAAACCCGTGGATAAACCCATTTCGAAGACCTTTTTTTTTTAAAAAATGGGGTTTGGGGGTCAAAGGGCAGTTAAAAGATCAAGGGGAAATGATTTGGGCCCGCTCTGACCCCCAGTTACAGAGGGCCATCAGGGGAGGTGAAGGAACCCGGGGTAAATGGGAAAAAATCCCGGGGGGAAAGGTCGGAAACCCGCCTTGCAGTCCCCCTTTTTCTGTAGCCCCAGCTTCTGGTTTGCAAAAATTTCAGGGAAGCCCAAATTCCCCTGTGTTTGAATGATATAAATATGACGCCTTGCGGATCCTTTCCCGGGTTTCCTTTTTTCCGCGAATTTGTTTTGCAAAAGCGTTTCCCTCAGTGGACGAGGAAAAAGACAAAGGGGGTATTGGTCAATAGGGGTTCCCCCACAAAAAGGGATAGGGGGGGGTTCGCAAATCCGCTGATATGATTCCGCCCCCACGGTCAGCGCAAACCCCCCGCCCTCGCTTTTTTCCCCGTCAAAAAGGCCCCAAAGGAAACCTCTAAAAGGCCTGGGCCTTCTTTAAAGCAACCTTTCTGATTACCCCAGGGGATGCATATGCCGCCTTCCGGAAAAAACCATAAAAAGGGGCAAAAACCTAAGGGGTTAACCACCCCCCAAACATGTCTAGTCCCTCCACGAATGCATGATTTTGGGAAATGGGGGGAACACTTGCCAAAAAAGGCCAAAACCGACGCCGAGCCCCCCCAAACCCAAAATCGCACACCCATTTCCCCCTCCGCCTCCCCCCTCCTCCCCCCACCCCCAAAAAGCGTTCCTCAGCTGCCCATGTTCTCTCAGAGCTTGATCGGAAACAGCCTCCGCTTCACCCCTCCACCGCGCCCAATACCCCCAGCCCCCACCAAGACCCACCCTCCCTCCTTCCCCTTTCCCCCAAATTTTTGACGACCCGAAACCCTGAAACGGGCGGGCCCAGTCTACCCGGGCCACCTTCTGTCTTCCCAAGTTTGGGGGGCAGAAGAAACATTTTAAAAAACCCAAACCATCCCAAAGCCAAAACCTGAACGCCCGGCATTGCCAAGGTTTTTTGGCCCTTTGGAAATTTTTGTTTTTTCCGCCCTTTTTTGGGACACAGAGGGGTTTTTCCGCCACGTCGGCCCTCCGCTTGCCCCCCAATCCAGATGCCGAGCGGGGCCCTTTTCTTTCCCAAAAAAAAGCCCCCCTTCCCCCTTGGCCACCAGGGTCCTTCTAAAATTTTAAAACGCGTTTTTCGGAAATCTTGTCCGGAAAAGTCCATCTCACCACCGAAACAATGGATATAAGCAGGGCCCAAAAGGCCCCGCAAAAATATCTCTGTGACACCCTCATGGTAGGGGGGGTTTGGATGCCCTTTTTGGGGGTGAGGGTTGGCTCTGGGGGCTCGGCGCACGCTCTTCAAAACGCAGGGATGGTGCGGGGCTCTTTCCCCCCCAAGGGTCCTCGGTGGCACCCAGTCCCCAAAAGCCCAAAAACCGTTTAAAATTTAATCCCGGGAGACCGTCCACACACAGGTCAGGACCTGGGGAAAGGGGCCCCCAAAGAAATTTGAGACCGAGCGCGGGCCCCGGGTGCCCAAAAACCTTGTGCCGGGCAAGGGGGTTTTTCGAAAACCCGGCAAAATCGCGGCCCGCCCTTTTAAATCTTTAGGCTGGAGCACTTTCCCTTGCCGGGCAAAAGTCATGAACCTTGTCGCCCCAAAAAATTTTCTAAAGATTTAAAACCCGGCCCTTTGGACTCCCTTTGCTGAAGAAAGGCTCAAAATTTCCAAATTTTTCGAAATTCCCCAAAAACCCCTTTTCCCCAAAACCCCCTGTTTCCCCGCCCCCCCCTTTGGCTGCGTTGAGCGGACCCTCGGCCTCCCCTTAAAAACCCCGCCCTAAAATTGTTGAAAGTGGCAACTGCCCTTTGGAATCCACCCTCCAATGCCCCAGCGATTGGGGAAAGAAAGCGCAATGATAAACCCCAGAAACAAAAAAGGACACATGGCCTGAAAAAGCACGGAAAGGGACCTCGGGAGTTTGAACCCCCCAAGTGGAGGCAGGTGAAAGAGGCCTCTGAAAAACCACCCCAGTTTTGAAGAAACCCACCAAAATGGCCCAAGTTGGGGGGAAATGCCCTTGTCAGCAGGGCCATTGGGGTTTATTTTTAGTTCTGGAAGTTTTGGCCCACTCGAAACAACAGGCCCTCCAGCGACGGGGGAGGAAAAGGGACAAAAAGATGCGGCCCAGGGAACCCTTTACTTTTCCGTCAAATCCACAAGGGCCCCGACATTTTTTCCCCAATTTCACCCGGTCTTCATTGGCATTTGGTTTTGGGGGTCCAGAGCAAGTCCCAAGGTGGCCCTCAGTCCAGGGTGCACCCTTCAGGCAAGCCCAGGGCTGGTTGAAGCTTGCCGGAGGCCCCCGGAGGGGGAGGGGGAAATTCCTAGAAAACCCGATGAAAAACCACCCCCCTGCCTTTGGAAAGGGGGTTGGGCGCGAATTTAAAGGCGGAGGGGGAAGATGGGGAAAAGACTTTTTTGCTAGTGCCCCCCCCGACCAATGGGTTTGGGGAAAATAAAGGTTTCCTCTCCACATGGGGTGTTTTGGGATCTCTTTTTCCTCCAACATGATCCTCGAAATTAACCCAATAAAAATGAAAAAACATTTACTGGGGGGCCCCACCCTCCTGGACCCCCGGTCCCAAAACAAAAAACAGCATTTTTCCTTTTCCACCCACCCAAATAGAAAATAAAATGAAAGGAAAAGGAGCCCCTTGCTGATTGATAAAATTTGGAACATTTTGTTGCCTCCCTTCACTTTCCCCAAAAATTCACGGTGGAACAACATCAGCGACGTGACAGCAGTAGATTCCCAAGTAGGCGTAGCGGCAGCACGGGGCAAGGTGGCAAAGCCAAGGGGTGACCTCTCAATTTTTGTTTACCCCCTCCCCAATGCATGAAAAGCAGGGCACACATCCAACCCCACAGAGATCAGCTTAAGATCATGGTGAAAACGACAAATTTTAGTCTAAACACCGATTTTTTTGAAATGTTTTTTCCCGGACCAATAGATTTCTGGGTATCCAAAAGGACGAAGGGCCCCGAGCTGGCCCCAAAAAACGCCATAGAGGTTTTGTCCTGCCCAGCACCAGCGTCATATCTGAGCAAAAACCTTTTCAGCACAGCTAGGAGTTTTAAACCAGACAAACGCACCCGTTTTCCCACAGTAATGTGGATCTTTTTTGACTTTCATCAAAGAAAAATCAGGAAAGGATTTTCTGTTTATTTTGGGTGGCCCCCAAAGGCCGGGGTAAACCGATTACTTTCCAAATCTACTTAAACATTCCCCTTTAAAAACGGGAAATGGTCCCCCTTAAAAACCCTTTTTTTTAAAAAAGATCATTTCTTATTTGAATTTTTATTCCCTTTTCCCCAATTTTTAAAATTTTGCGGGTTTTTTTGCTGTGGGGAAGACTGTAAAAGACAGAAAGGTTTCTTTAAACCCCCAAATTCCATTTCCCTCATTTTTATCTTAAAATTTTTTCCCCGAAAAGGCCCCAAAGGGTTTTTGGGAGGTCATTTTTCTGTGAGAAACAGCAAAAAACATGGTTTTCCTTTGGGAACCCAAAAATTGGTTTTCAAAGGGTGGCATTTCCCCCCTCACAAATTTTTAAAGGGCTGAGAAGTCATTAAAAATAATTTTTTGGTCACTGCGGGTTTTTAAAATTTCAGCAATACTCCCGGTCCTATTTAAAAAAAAATTTTGTTTCAAAACAAAACCTTTGTTCTTAAACAATTGACCAAAGGGGCCCTTAAAGGGGGTAAATCCCTTTAATTTTTGGGGGCTTTTTTTGGCTGTGACAGGGCAGCATACTACGGTCCTATTCTAAAAAATGTTTGTTTCAAACCAGAATTTTTTCTTCACAATTGCCCAAAAAGGGGGCTAAAAGGGCCCCATGTTTTTTAATTTTTTTTGGGGGCATTTCTGTGCCCTTTCACTATTCAAAACGGGTTCCAATTCAA
Organism: Phyllomedusa bahiana; assembly: GCA_025379985.1. Lineage (NCBI taxonomy): Eukaryota > Metazoa > Chordata > Amphibia > Anura > Hylidae > Phyllomedusa > Phyllomedusa bahiana. The sequence goes on along the minus strand of JAODAL010045209.1, from coordinate 24,834 downwards.
AAAAAATTTTGTTTCTAAAAACCCTTTTGTTTTTCACAATTGTCAAGAGGGGGTTAAAAGGGTTAGGTGCTGCCCCAAAAAACAGGAATAGGAAAGGAAAACTTTTAAATGGACACATTTTTGAAAAAAGGACTTGTTTTTTGCAAAAAATCTTTTAACAAACTATCAATCCCTTTTTAGAAAAACCCCTTTTAAAATACAATGAAAAAAAGAAAAAAAAGAAAATGGGGGGTTTCCCATCCTTTTTTATAAAAATGTGTTTTCAAAGAATTAAAGAAAAAAAAAAACTTGCATGTACAAAATTTCCCGCAAAAAAAAATTCCTCTGAATTGTACAAAGGGGGGAAAACGGGAAAACTTAAACCAGATTTTGGTTTTTTCAGAGGACATGGTTTTAGGACACGGACAAAAAACCCCAAAATACAGGACCATTTCCCCCAAAGAAAGGGTTGATAAAATGAGAAAAAGAATGCCAAAGAAAAAAGGGGCACCTGGGTGTAACAGGACTTTAAAAACCCCCCTTTTTCCCAAAGGAAGCTAAATTGGGGCCCCAAAACTCATACAACGGGGGCAAGCGCTACCCCAGGTATTAAACTGTGTAAAAGGGGGGGAAGGGTTTGGATTGCTCACAATTTCCCCCGCTTCCGCACTTGCTTCAGCCGACATTTTTCGTTGCGGTTTCATCGGGGCTTTTTAAAAACCTGCGTGTTAATAGATAAACGGACGCCACCCCCCCTTTTCTTTCCCCCCAAAAAAACCCCCAAAAACTTTAAAATTTTTTTCCCTTTCCCCCCCCTTTTTTGCCCCTTCTGGGGGCCCAGGACATTAAGTCAATGCCCCATTTTCAACAAAAAATGGGGGTTAAAAACCCTCCGTTTTCCGGCATTTTTTTTAAATGGGGGGGGGGTTCCATGCGGGTTTTGGGGCTCTGCTGGGGCCCCAGGACAGGTATAGCCCATGTCCCCCAACTAAAATGGGGGTTTAAAAAGACTCCCTTTTTTTTTTTTTCCGGGCATTTTTTAAAATTTGTGGGGGTCATGCAGGTTTGGGGTTTCCTTTGCTGGGGCCCCAAAGGACAGGTATAGTCAAGGGTTCCATTCAACAAAAAATGGGGGTTTGAAAGACCCCCTTTTTTTTTTTTTTTTTTTTTTTTCCGGAAAATTTTTTAAAGGGGGGGGTTCCATGAAAGGTTTTTGGGGCCCCTGCTGTGGCCCGGGACAGGTGTATAGTCAATGTCCAAAAAATAAAATGGGGTTGAAAGACCCCTTTTTTTTTTCCCCCGGAAACTTTTTAAATGTGGGGGTAAACAGGTTTGGGGCTCATGCTCCCTTTTCTGGGGACGGGGAAAATTAAAGTCCATTTCCCAAGTAACAGAGGGGTTAAAAATCATACTGCCTTCGGGCACTTTTTTAATTTGTGGTGATGCGGGGTTTAAAGGGTTTCCAGCTTGGTACAAGAAAAAGGAAGAAAAAGGGCCTGGACTTTTTTTTGTGACTTTTATAACCTAAGTGTTGCCTAAGAGGGAAAAAGCATGAAAACCTTTTGGGGACTTTTTGGGAAATGTTAATTTCAGCTTTTTCCCACCCTTTTTTTGGGTAAAATAAAAGGTTTTTGGTTGCTCCCCCATGGGACTTTAAATTCTTTCGCCCCATAACGATGCTAAATATAAAAAAAAAAACCTTATCGAAAGCGGCCGCCCTCGACTATCGATCAAATCTCGACCAAACCCGCAATCGCTCAACACTACGGGCCGACCAAGAAGAGTTTTAAAAATTTTGGGAATTTAAAACTGTTTTTTCCCACAATTCTCTAAAATCAAAATTTCCCCTGAATGTAGCCCCTCCTCGGCGACAAACGGCGTTGTTTTTTTTTTTGTTTTCTGTTTAAAAAAGGGTTTCAGCCCTTTTCAGATAATATTTTACAACCTAAAAAAATTATTTTTTCATCAAAACTCCATCCCGCTTTTGGCCGAGACCCCAAATTTTTCCCCTTTGGCCCCGTCTGTCCATAGACAATAATGGGACAAGTAGCTCGCCTCGTTTGGGCCCAAGATACCCCACACCCCCCACTACTCAACCAACCCACTCTTTTTTCTTTTTCTTTTTCTGTTTTTTTGAAACTGTCCCCCCCCTTTGTTTTTGATTGGTCAAAATTTCCCATAGGTTAAAATTTGGGTCCCTGCGCTCCCTATTCTGATTGGCGGGGTTTCCCCCCTGCCGACCAATGAGAAGCCTTACAGAATTGAATTACTCTTTTTCCCCCCGGAAATTTCCCACGACCTAATTCCTGATGTTTGGGGCCTTTTCAGTTTTTTGGAAAGTGATATTTTTTTTTTATTAAATGGGGTTTTAAAAACCCTCTTTTTATGATAATTTTTTAAAACCGCCTTTATAAAGGCGTTTTTTTTTTAAAATACCCCAAAGCCGCATGGAGCAGGAGTTTGAGTTTTCCCTTTTTGGCGTCTTCAATATTTTTCCTCTAAAGTTACTTTTTCCGCTTCACTTCGCCCCCAAACCAAAACATTTAGACCAAATCAACCAGGCCCTGCCTGTCAGAGCGGCGGGGCGCTGAAATCGCCCATTTTTGGGCCGAGCTGTGTTCATCATGCCTGGGATTTATAAAACGCGGCCACCCCGCCCCAGAACACCCAAAACCGCGCCCATTGCACCCCCTTAAAAGTGAGGGGGCGGGCCAAAAAATTGGCAAAACCGTTTGCGCCAAAACATCGTTTTCCCCTGCTCCGACAGTGAAAATTGGGGCCAGTAAAGGCGCGGGAAAACGCCAGAAAACGGGCGTAAAATCCCGTTAAAAACATGTCCCCCTTTAAAATTTTCGACCAAATAATGTGGGATCGGCCCAAAATTTTTTAAAGTACTTACAGATTCGCCCATATACTAAAAAAAATGGGTCTGGCCAAAAAAATCTAAATTGGTCTCCACATATTTAAACTTTTTACGAGGGAAAAAAGGATTTGAGAGAGGATTATCAGTTACATATCATTCGTTATTAACTATAGATAACCAGTCCAAACCAAACTATGTTAAAAAGTGGGAAGAAGATTTATTTCCCCCCCTTTCCCCTTTGACACATGGAGGGAAAGGCGGGCACTGCCTCCCCCAAAAACATTCTAAATGTATAACCTACCCAAAACCATGAAAAAACTCTATCCCCCAGGTGGATCCCCCCCCCCAAACCCCCAAAGTGGCTCATTTCCCCCAAATTCGGATCAGCTCTTTGGTTGAGAGTATCCGGCTCAGGGGGGTATCCTACACATTTTGTGGTGGAATTGTCCTGAAAGGCCCTTTGCTTTAGGGGGTTAAAATTTGGGAGGAACTCATCAATAACTTGTTCTCTCTTAAAATTGTTCTCACTCCGGCCTTGCCATTATTAGACATAAATCTTGCAGAATTCCCACCCCCTTTCAGAAAAAGGTTTCTTTTCTAAATCTTAATGGGCAACCAGCCCTAACTATACTAACCTTTGGAAATCTCCGGCGTCCTCTCCACCCAAAGAAACCCCCAAAAAAAGGGGTTCAACAAATCTATTCACTAAATTTTAATTCAATTTAAAGAATAAAACCCCATGCTTCCCCCAGAAAACATTTTTTTTTCCTTTTCATTTTCTTCTCCTTGGGGAGTCCCCATAATATGGAGACAAAAAAGCAATGTGACCCCTGTTGTTAGGGGCCCACCCAAAATTTATCATCAACCCCAAGGGCTATATTTTGGGTTTATTCCTTAAATACATTTTTATAGAAATTGCATTCTGTAAAAAACACAGCCCTTAAAAAGCTAATTTTTTAAAACTGTTACCCTTGGGAAAGTGAATGAATAAATAAATAAAGATCCTAAAACAAACACTTCATTGAAAACATAACATTCAGTCACTGAAAACGATTACTTTAGGAAAACAAAATTTTTTTGTTTTTTTTCCTGATTGGGTTATGACTAGAAAGAAAATCCCCTTCATTCCCCCCCAAATTTTGCTTTTACAATCGGGACAGTGATAAAAAAAAAAGTAAAATACGTCAATGACCAGTTCTCCTATATAACCCTTAACCCACGGCCCAGCAAAAAAGGGCCCGCTTTTCACAATTTAGCAGAAATTTCCCGGGGAAATGAAAAAGGGGAAAAAAAATGTTCCAATTTAGATTTTATATGTGAAGAAGAGGAAAAAAAAAACATACTGTGGTGGCAACAACCGCGCCAGGGAGCGAAGTCTAAGTAGGTCCCGGTTTTCACCAGAACCCACTGCAAAGCGGCATGGACTTGTTTGCACCCGGGGATCCTCCCAAAGGTCGCTCCCCCCCTGTTGCGGCGGGCTTGTGGTGGGGGCCAAAGGTGCGTGAGGAAACAGAACGTGGGGGCCCAAAAAACCGTGTCGGGGGCAGACAGGAAGGTAGGGAAAGGAAAGGCAGAGATTCGGAGTCAGAAACGTGAAAAGGCCAAAAAACCCCATTAAAAAGAATGCTTTTTCTAAGGCCCCGAGGGCAACATAGATGGAGAAAGGGAAAGTAACCTTTGGACCAAACCAAAAATTACCCAAATTTACCGGCGCCCCGGGGCCCTTTAAATTTACAAAGCGACGCCCCCCCCTTAGGGAAGCCGGGAACGCGAAATCGGCCGGCAGAAGCCGGGGAAGGGGGAAAAAGGGGGTGGGGTTTCTGTTAAAGTATTCAGAGCGAGTGCCCCCGCTTGCCCCCGGGGCCCCCGGTTTCCCGGGCCCCGGCAGTAACCCCGGAGAGGGGGGACGGGTGCGCCTACAGTCCGCAGGCTGGAGTGCGGCGCCACTCGCTACAGTACCCCTCTTTACGTCTCCCCCTCTTCTTAGGCCGAAGGAACCTGCAAACAAGATTTTGGTTCAAAATATTAGTTTCCCCGGTTCCCAGGCCCTCCCCTCAGGCCCGAACCCCTTTCCCAATAAACAAAAAAAAGCTTCCCCCTGAGGGTTTTCCCATGCCCAAGATTTTCCCTATTTAAAAAAAAATTTGAAGACTCTACTACTGGAGAGGTGACGCACCCCTTTCTGGAAAACCGGGTTCAAGCCCGGGGGTTTTAGAAGGGAGACGTGGAAAGCTTCGGAACCCGGAGAGAGGGGGGTAGGCAAGCTTGTAGGCCCACCGAGTTCAGCTGCTGAAGTACCCGAAAGGTCCCAGAAAAACCCGGACCCAAATTATAAACTGGGGGATCTTGAGGGCGTTTCATATTTGGAAAAAAGCGAAACCCTTTTCCCCTGGGGGGAAAAATTTTTGAAGATCTCCTCCTCTTGTCCCGCCTGAGTCTTCATGGGGCCCAAAAGTCTGGAAATAAGGGCTGCGGGTTTCCCCCCAAATGCCTTGATATCCCCCAACTTTTTGTTTCCCCAGCGGGAACCTCCCGGAAAAACCAAGCCAAAAGGGAGGGGGAGGGTTTTGGGTGAAAGAACATAGGGCAACAAAGAATGGAGAAACAAACCCCTTTGCGTCAGAGTCTTGATGGTTTTTAAAGAACTCGCCATGGAAACAGCTTGGGCCCCAAATTTTCCCCGGCGGGCCCGGAAAAAAAAATGACGCAAAGGGAAATTCCCCCCCAAATTCGATTTACTCTCTCCCTTTTTCCATTTAAACTGGAGATGATGGGGAGAAAAAAGGGAAATCCAACCCTTTACTTGCAAACGAGAAAAACAGGGCACCCAAAACTGGAGACAAAAATTTAACCCCCCCCCGACGGGGAAAAAAATGTGCGAGGGTAACCCCTGCGGCGGAAAAAAAGTAAAAAAAGAAATGACCCCCCAATTTAGGAGCAGAAGGAAAACAGGAAGGGGCACGAAGTGGGACATCTTCGAGAATTGGTCCGTGACCACCCAGATGCCAGAATTCCCTGAGGAAGAAGGAAGGTCTGTGATGAAGTCCATGCCTATGTGTGTCCATGGGGACTCCGGAACGGGCAGAGGGACTAAGAGGCCCGCGGGCCTATGGCGTGGGACATTGTTCCGGGCACATATGGCGCTGGAGAGAACGAAATCCTTGACGTCCTGGAGCAGAGTTGGCCATCAGTAGTGCCGCGAGAAAAGGGCGTAGGACTTCTGTATCCCGCGGTGACCGGCCAGAAGAGAACTATGCCCCCACTCCAGAATTTTTCTCCTGAGCGCTGGATGTACTTAAGTTTTGCCGTGGGGACACTTCGAAGATCTACAGGAGCCACGGGGGGACAAGCCGTTCGGGGCAATGATGGCGAGAAACGGGTTCTTTACGGAAAAAGCAGAACACGGGAGGGGGGCATCCACCTTGACATTTCTCTCGGTGGGTCAAGTGGATCTAAAATGAAAGGGGAAAAAAGAAACCACCCCGGCCTGGCGGATTTAAACGCGGCCGTCGGGAGTTACTGGGGGTTTTTGTGGTCTTTTGAAGACATCAAAGGTGGCGAGCCCCCCCCAGATTCGCCATTCCTTCAGACCAATTTAGGGCCAACATTTCCCGATCTCCAAAATGACAAAATTTTCGTTTCCGTGGAAGTTTTGGGAAAAGAAACCAGTTTTTGCCTTTTGGGCCCTTCTGTGAAAGGGGACCGCCCCCAGGGGAAAGAGGCATCCTCCTCTGGGGAAAAGGGTTTCTCCTCTGGGCGGACCAAGATAGGTGCGAAGATAAAGCAACTATTTGGGGGAGAATGTTTTCCCGGGCTGCTGGACCAACTTTTCGGTTTGCTTCTTCCCTATGAAGCCACGTGGGAGCACCAGTGTAAAAATGGGGAATGAATTGCCTTTAGTATTGGGCGAACCCCAGGAAGCGTTGTATCGCCCGAAGGCCAAAGGGTTTGTGGCCATTTCCGGATCGCAAGAGTTAAGTGGGTCCATCTGTAGACCCCGATGGGAGATTTCCCCGGGGAAGGAAGCGGCCTGGGGGAACCGACATTTCTCCGCTTGGCATACAGTCGGTTGCACGAAAACTCGCAGACCCTGCGCCCCAAAAGGGCACCGAATATTCAAAATCCCGCACGAGTATGAAGACCTTTTTTCCACTCGCCCCCCTCCCCAAATTCGATGAGTTGTAGGCCCAACTTGGAAAACACCTTGCCCCCCCGGATCCATTGAAACCAGAGATCCGTAGGGGGTAGCGATTCATTATGTGATGGTTACCCCTGTAATAAATACACGGTGAAGTGAGCCACATTTTTTCTGTACGAAGAAGAACCCGGGCACCGGGGAGAGGGGGTTTTGCGAAAAAAGCCTTCTGAAAATTTTTCTCCTATATGGGCCGACGGCCTGAGTCTCAAGCAGGGGAAACCGGGTAGACTCTTCCCCGGGGGGGGGCGGGTTCTGGGGAGAGGTCAATGGGCAGTCAAAAGGCCGAGGGGAGGGAAAGCTCAGCCTGTTTTTCTCCGAGAAAATATCCGGTACCCCCGCTGGCAGGCCTGGCAGGGCTTAAAGGGGGCGACTGTGGAAAAAGGGGTGGAACCGGACGTGGTGCCACCAAACAAGATCCGGGCACTAAAAATCCCCAACGCGGGGACCTCGCCTCTTTCCAAAAAGCGTGGGCGTGACGTTGCAGCGGGTACCCCAACAGGTTTTGCCAGGAAGCATGGGGGAAACTAAAATATTTAATCCTTGGGCAAGCCCCCTACACGGGGGGAAACTGGCCGGGGTTACAATTGAATGGAGTCGTTTAGAAGCTCCCACTTAAAAAGAATAACAGAGGTTTTCTCCAAAAGTATCACGGAAGGGGTAACGGGACACAAAGGAGGCATGAATAAAGTTCCCGGCTGACCCGGGGTCCAGGAAGGCAGGGCCCGAAACGAAGACCAGCACCCATCGTTACCTCCACTGGCAAAAATCAATCGTGGGGAGGGAGAATTACACCCAGGGACGCCCCTCCTACCCATCTGGGGGCTTTCCGAGCCTGGGGACTGGGGCGCTTCTTGAAATGGGCCCCGTGAAGCAGTGAGGCTAAGATTTTCCCCCCCCTCGGGGGGGGAAAAGCTCTTGACCGCAAGTTGGCTGGCCCCCTGCAGTTTTCCACATTGCAACCTGCTGGGGTGGGACGGGGAACCCCTTGAACACAGGGCCAAGGGAAAACACGAGGTCTGCCGAGTCACTTTCCCGGCGGAGCGCCTCCTGTCTTTTCCGTAAACGCCGTCTACAATACGCAAGGCTCCTTAAACCTCAAGACAGACCCTTTTTAAAGGCGCAGAGGGCGGGTCATTCCCGGGTAGCTCAAAGAGGATGCAGAAAATAGACCGCTAGTCACCTACGGGGGAAATCCCCCTGACGAAAAGGGTTTAGGGGCGCCGTCCGGCAGAAGCCACCGGGGCGCCTCAAAAAGCGTGGAATTCAGTGAGGAAGGCCTGTAGGTCCTTGCGCAGGGGCTTCCGGGCCCCCCAAAGGGGGGTCGCCCAAACAAAAAGGGCCTTTTCCGGAACAGGCTCACACAACCCACTTTTGACCTTTCCGTGGGGGGAATGGCACCAACACTCCACTGCATGGGGCACGGGTAATAAACCCCTGCAAAGCTTGGGTCCCCGTCGAACTTGGTGGTAGTGGTAACGAAGCTTTAGGCCCAGGTTGCCAGGGAGGCAGAAGATGGAACCCCCGGGGAAAAGACGGTTTCTGTGCTGGGGGAATTTCGCTCATGGGGACAACTGGCCCAAATTTCTTGCCGTTTCCCATCTGCTGCGACTTGGGCAACAATGGTTAAATCCCCAAAACTTGGCAGGGCACCTTGGGGGGATCCCTGGCTGGATCAATTAAGGCCGGGTTAGTGGATCCACTGGACCACCGCAAGCGGGGGGCAACAACCGGCCAGGGGGCGGATCTAATAGTCCCCGGTTTTCACCAGAGCCCCCCGCAAAGCGGAGGGCCTTTTCTGCCGGGGGTCCTACCGGTCCCACCCCCCGACCCCGGGCTTGCATGGGAGCAAGGTGCGCGGGTACAGAATTTGAGACGGAAACCGAAATCGTGGGCAGGGAGGAAAGTCGGGGAAGCAGCAAGGGTTCAGAGTCAAGAAAAATAGCAAAAGGGGGGGTACCGGGAAAAACAAAAAACACACTTTAAAAAACCTTTTTCTAAGGCACAAGCAACAAACCCAGCAAGGAAGTACCGTGGACCGAACCAATATTAGGGGCACGCCCGCAATTAGCCAATTACCGGCGCGCTGGCCCTTTAAACTACAAGAGCGGGGGTGCCGCCTCGGCCGGGAGAAAGGGGCGGACGGGACGGAGCGGGTCTGGTGGTATTCGAGCGAGTGCTCCCGCAGCTAATCCAGCGGACTACCGTCCCCGGCGGAACCCAAGAGGGGCATGGGGCCTTTGGCCCAGGGCCGGGGGTGGGGCCACCGCACATCCCCAACCAAAAAAACCTCAAAAATTTGATCAGAGATCTTTGGGCTTACAAAATCAAAAGTTGAAAATTTTGACTTTTAGGTCAAGGGAAAGGAACCCTTTTTGAATGAAAGCATTCAAGTTGCAGGTAAAGGGGAAGGGCACCATCTTTTTTCCCTTTTTTCACCCTCGAATGGACCAGCTTCTGCCTCAATGTGCAGAAACTTTCGATTAATTTAAATAACATTAAAACAAAGGTGGGACCTTTATAGACAGCTCATGCAGCAGCCTTAAAGCACTATTGCTCCATAATGGTAACAAGGACCCCTATCTTCCCCTGGCTCACTCAGTGCAACTCAAAAAGGAGTACAGTAGCATCAAGACCTTGTTGTTAGATGCCTTGATGTATGAGGAGTATGGCTGAGAGCTCATTGGATACCTCAAAATGGTAGCATTTCTGATGGGTCTCCAAGGCGGTTTTACCAAGTATCTCTGATACCTTTGTTTTTGGGATAGGAGGGACACCAAGTCACACTATAACACGTGGGACTAGCCGCAGCGGACAGAGTTCTCTGCAGGGAGTAACAACGTAAAATGAGAGCCACTGGTTGACCCTGAGAAGTTGCCGATGCCTCCACTGCACATCAAACTGGGCCTTATAAAACATTATACCACAACGCTAGATAAAAAGTGGACAGCCTTCAAGTTTCTTTAAGATTTGTTCCCTAAGCTGCCTGAGGCTAAGGTCAAAGCTGTTGTATTCATCGGGCCCCAAATAAAAAGATTTTTATGCTCACCAGGAAGGAGAAAGAGGCCTTGAACAGCTTTGTTGCGGTGACAACAAGCAAAAAACTATGTAAAGCTGGTTGATACTATGGTGAAGAAGTACTGCAAAATGGGTTGCAGAATGTCTCTCAAAGTCCATATGCTTGATGCACATCTTGATAAATTCAAGGAGAACATGGGAGTGTATTCGGAGGAGCAAGGTGAGCGCTTCCACCAGGATATAATGGACTTTGAACGTAACTCCCAAGGTCAGTACAATGAGAACATGATGGGAGATTATATATGGGGTTTGATTCGTGAAAGCGATTTACAATATAAACACATATCTCGAAAAACCGCTTATTTCTGAAAATAAGTGTTAAATCTGAAGCACTTTGGTTTTTTCTTGACTGTATGTGAACGAGATGTAATGCAAATTTGCCTTTTCCCAATGTAATATAGGTAAATTCAAAAATTTCACTGTCCCAGTCACAAAAGCAAAGTGTGTGGGGAGCAAATGTCGTTTTCCATTGTTTTTCGGCATAAGCAGTCAGGAAAAAACACTTATTAGTCAGGAACAAAAAAAGGGAAAATTTGTTGCATAGAGTTATCTATCAAGCTGTGGACTTCTTTTATGTATATCATAGACACTTCCCTGCAGTTCAGCCTACTATTTGGTTCTCACCAGAGTTTAATCTTCAATTTTAGATTTTACACCACTTTTTCTTTTTTTGTTTTTTTGCTGTCAATCCTATGATGCTTCAGCATGGCATCACTTGGGTTGATAGAGCAAAGAGAATTGAAATCATGAATTTCATTAATTTACACTATATTACACTCCATGAAATTAATTATGAATTCCACTGTGCATCCACTGAACAAATAAATTAATCTATAAGAATTTTTTTTTTGTTGAAATGGGCTCCTGACAGCAGTGCTATCAGCATTGCCCCGATGGCAGCCTTGAGAGCAAGTACCATTTCTACCTGCTGTGGGGATAAGCATAATTATTTGCCCTCTCTGTACTCTTCTAAATAAGCTTGAAGCCATAAATATACAGTTAAGGAGGCTGAGCTTCATTTTCTCTATTTTAATAATTGTATGCGACAGAGGCGTATATAAGGATCAGTAACTGTAAGGGCTTTCTATCCCCCCTATTGATAGCATCTGTGGAACAGTCCATGAATATAGCCTTAAAAGTTAATCACTCAACGGCAACCATAAGGCTAGCGAGTACAAAAAGCTCACACTATAGATCCTCCAACAGATATATATATATATAGTATAGTATAGTAAGCACTTGCTTAGTACTTGGACGCCATCTTGAAAAAAAATATGCAGGGTAACACATTCAAAAAAAGTGTGGAAGTTTATAAACACAGCAGCAGCAACGTTTAGACTCCGAACAGAACCTTTCTGAAGCTAAACACCCAGTGCTATCTAGTGGCATAAATAGTGAACTGATTCATCATATAATCAGTAAGCAATTAGTGTACAGTGATCACAAAATGCATGAAAATAAGTGAACATCCATAGTCATATATCAATAATCAGACAGGTGTCATACATGATAGTGACCAATACATAATATGATAGAAGCATATTACAGTGCCATTCCAATTTACATATAAAACATAATTAATTATATCAATCATGTAACACATGAATACAGTGTAATTAGATACAAAAAGTCAGCTGCTTATTATTTGAACTAGACGATCGATTGTCCCAGGATCTTTTGGCTAGCTAATCATCAGACAATCCTGATCCTTTTCATTCCGTCTGACAGATGAAAAGAAGGGGAAAACCAAACATAGTGGCAATGTCATAGAGTGGTGGAGGGTGGAAACAGCATTAGGAAACCACAGGGTCTTCCAGTGAGACAGCGGTCAGTTGGCTGCAGCATGAGTAGGCCACAGAGTGGCACAATCACAAATTCTGGAGGTCGCAGCAACATCAGGAGCCCACAGAGTGGCACAATGACACAGTTTGGAGGTGGCAGCAACATCAGGAGCCCACAGATTGGCACAATGACACAGTGTGGAGGTGGCAGCCACATCAGGAGCCCACAGAGTGGCAGAATGATGCAGTATGGAGGTGACGGCGGCAGCAGCATGAGGTCAGAGAGTGGCACAATGACCAATTCTGGAGGTGGCAGCAACATGAGTAGGCCACAGTGTGGCATAATGACAGAGTGTGGAGGTGGCGGCAGCAGCCACAGCAGCAGCAGCATGAGGTTAGATAGTGGCACAATTACAGAGTGTGGAGGTGGGTGGCAATTCCAGGTAAAGATGGCGGGAGGTAGATGATCAACTGGCAGCAGATGTGTGTCATTAGGCGGGTGGCAGCATCAGAATAGTGGCTGAGGCAGGTAGTTAGAATCCAGACTAAGTTCTCAAAGTTTTGGGGATGGTCTGGGGATGCGTCAATGGCCTTATGCATCTAATCTGATGCATAAGGCATTGGTGTGTGGAAATCCTGGCTGATCCACGCCGGATTCATCTTGACAAAGGTCAGTCTCTCCACATTTCGGGTGGACAAGCGGGTTCTCCTTGGGGTAACGATGGCCCCCGCCGCACTGAACACCTGCTCTGATGCCACACTACTGGCCGGGGAGGACAGCTTCTCCACTGCAAACTCGGCAAGTTGCGGCCACACATCATGTTTGGCTGCCCAGCGGATCTTCTACCTGGGGTGGCAGAGTGCTGTCCAAGTAGGTCACCACCTGCTGGTTCAGGGTCTGCTCCATGTCCTGCTGCTGCTGTTGAGTACTCTTCTCACTAGGCGGGTGAAAGAAGCTGCTCATCAATGACTCCAGACTTAGGCTGCTGCTGATGGAGCTTCTACTGCACCTACCCCCCCCCCACCTCCCCACAGCAGCCATGGCAGTTGTACGTGAGCGATGAGGAACCCACCGGTCAGACCTGACAGAGGATGGACGATGGCGCACATAGGCAGCAGCCAACTAACTACACAGGATTTCTCTATAGTAATTATTAGTAAGTATTATAACTTATTTCTAAGGATGACTTGAAAAACTAGACAAAGCCTATAAACAAGAGTGGAGCTTTTAGAAATTAGCAGACCCTCTAATCTTGTAACAGCCAACAAAGGCCAACAAGCAATACAAGCAAACAACAAGCAAGTCAACTGCAGAAGCAGATATTTTTTCTGATTGTGTCTTGTAAGTGTTCCAGTCTATTTCTATGCATTGTTTAAGATGTAGCTAGATGTTTTTCTAATAAAAACACTTGCTTCTTTTGAGAATGAGATACAAATCTAACCAGCGCATAACGGTAATGTAATACATCTACTTCAGTTCTGTAACAAATTGCAGAGGCTAGGTAAGAGTTTGTATTGCAAGCACCAAAGTACATGACCTAGTTTATCTTGCATCCCTCTTGGATTTCAAATGATACACAATCGTTGTGGAACAGTTTGGCTATAGTATCTGCAGGTTAGGAATTAATTTACTATACCTCTACAGAATAATTATTTTATTTTCCCATTTGGAAGCAAGAGATAACATATAACAAAACATTACTAATACTGATACCAGATAAATGTTAATTCTTAATTTTAGTTACATCATGCTTTATAAAACAGAATAATGAGACAGTGCCAAATAATAAAAAGGGGATGGCTGCAACCAGGTCTTAAGATTGTTCATTATTCATACCCTGAATACGTCCCCCAGTGAGAACACTGTATATAGTGTAAATATTTCACTAGAGTAAAAAACAAATTAACAAAAACAAAAACTGCCTACAAATGGTACAAAACAACAATGTTCTCCATTCTTCCATGGAGAAAAGTGATAACTAAAAAATTGGATAATTATAAGAAAAGCTTGCAAAGGAAAGCAGTATGGTGATAATTGAATAACAGCTCTTATAACATAGAGTCATTCAGGTTAATTGTAATATAATGCTGCGCCAAATATAAGATTAAAATCAAAATAATATAATCAAATATCTTTGTTGTCTAATGGATATTTTCCATTTCAGGTCATCCCAATTCAGTAAATATGTTATAAACTTTATTAACCTGTTGCAGCTCTTCTAGCATCAAGATAAGAATTTGTATAAATCTTCAATATGGCTGCTGTGTGTTCCAGAAATATATATTAACCCCTTATCAACATGTGTTTACAGCATAGCATCAGCATGGTGTGCTCTATAGCCCCCAAGGCGTGTCCACACAACAAGCATTTACTGTTGGATTTACACACAGATTTGGGTTTTTATAAAACATTAAAATCTGACTGTAGTCCACATGACTCGGATTTTCTTGAGATCGGAATTTTATAAAAAAAATGTAGAACATGTTCAATAATAAGCCATATTCCAGATCAAAAACATGTTGCAAAATTTTTGTCATATCCGCATCCATGACCCCATAGAGACTAATTTTCTGACTGTATATCAGGTGGAAAAAAATGACCACATCACATCAAAATATTTATTGGATGATATGGTTTTAAGATTCATAATCTGACGAGAATTTTGACATTTTGTGGAACTACCCTTACTGATGCCATGCTGTAAATATACGACAAATGTTGATAAGGGGTTAATATATATTTCTGTAAGACACAACAGCCATATTGAAGATTTATACATATTGTTATCATGATGCTGGTGCTGGTGAGCCACTCCACGCTCACTCACCAATCCTGCCCTGAACCCTGTTACGGTCATTAGTTAACGTTTTGACCTGTTGCTAGAAGCCGGGATTGGATATAATTCTGATTTCTGCCTTTTAATCCTGTATAAGGGACTAAGGGATCTAAAGGAATAAGAAAAGCTTCTGTGCACTCTTCCATTTTCCATCCTCCCCCTGACCTGCTATCATGGCAACCTGGGGCCTAATAAGAATCTCCATGACTGCCACTTTACTACTCCTTAGGCAGGGTGTAAAATAGTGCGGTAGGGCCACATTGGGATATCTCTAAAAACTGCAAAATTAGGGGAATTGATGTTGAGTTGCAATTCCCTGGTCACATCTACTGTGTTCCAATGAGTAATGAATAAATATTGAAAATCTGCAAAAAAAAACGTAATTTTTTTTAAAATTTCACCTCCATTTTGCTTTAATTTTTGTTAAATACCTGATGAATTAATAAACTTCCTAAATGATGTTTTGAATACTTTAATGGGTGCAGTTTATTAGATGGAGTCATTTATGGGGGTATCTAACATACAGGAGCCTCAAAGCCACGTCAGAACTGGACTGGTCCCTAAAAAAATCTATGTTGCAAATTTTCTAGAAAATGTGAAAAAATTACTACTAAATTTCTAAGCCCCTTAAAAAAGAAAAAGACAGTTAAAAAATTATGCCAGGGGGGGCATGGCCTGCCATGAGAGGATAGAGACGTGTTCGAGGGAGCTCTCCTAGGGACACTCTAAAACAAGGGGGCTTTGTGCCTGAGAAATGGGACCCAAAGGCAAGAAGAGAAGGGGGAAGCAGCTAGACCCCTCCAGGATACGGAGGTGCTGATTTCCAACTATTTTGCGCCGTTGGCGGGCCTGCAAACCCCGTCGGCGGCATGTTCCCCAGAGCGGGCGCCATCTTGGATCAGAGACGCGGAGGAGAGGCCGGGCCTTCCTGATTCCCCGACGGTTCGGGGATCCCTGAGGAGCCGGCGCATCGCTGCCGCAGTGAGCCGGACGGCAGAAGATACCGCAGCCGCCTCACAGACCCGGCGGCGGGAGTCAGCGGGAGCGGAGGAGATAGCAGGCGGCACTGGGACCCAATGGCATCCGGCGGGAGACAGTCCTCGGCAGCGGAAGCAGAGCGGCGCCGAGCAGAGACAGCGGCAGTCCCTGCAACAGGAGAGAAGCCCAGGAGAGGGAGGACACACCTGGCCTTACTCCACAACCCCCCCAGTCTCGGGGGACAGGTACAGGGGTGTCAGTATGGAGGAGAAGGAGGCCTCAAGGTGGGGAGAACTGTTCACATCTGGGCAAAGTGTTCAGCCCCAAGTATCCCCAGAGCCGCTGAATCAGCAGTCCCCTCAAAGGTGGCAGACAAGAGACTCTATAAGGGAACCCCGGGCCCCTTCGTCCACATCCTCTCCCATGGATAATCAGAACAAGATTAAAAGGGGTCCACAGATATCTACTGCTCAAGGGCCCATGATCAGCAGTCCCTTAGACCATGGAGAGTGCAGTTCACAGATGGACTGGTCCGAGATTGGGGGTTCCAGTGCCCCCTCCTCCCCTGCACAGTCTAACACCAGTAGCAGGGAGTCACAGACACGGGAAACAGCTTCTCCTTCCTTGCATATGCCAGCAGCTGCAGCGATGTCAGCCCCCAAGAGCCACCCTGAGCTGCAGGCACTACTCTCCCTGCTTCCTGCTAAAAGCGATCTGGAAGCACTGGCCCAGGACCTGAAAGCCTCGTGGCGTTCTGAGCTTCAACCGGTTAAAGCAGATGTAGCTGTATTGCAAAACAAAGTAAAGGTGTTGGAAAACTTCCAGGACTCTGTGCAGCAAAAGTTCACAGACATGCAAGCAGCCATAGACAATCAAGCCTCTCTCCAGCAGTCCCTAATTGAACATATGGACGACCTGGAAAACAGGAATCGTAGGAACAATGTCAGAGTGAGAGGTCTTCCAGAAACCTTTAAGTCACAGGACTTGTTTCCAACGCTTACGAAGCTCTTTAATAATATTCTGGGGAAAAATGCGGATGATGCTATTGAAATGGACAGGTCGCATAGGGCTCTTCGTCCGCCAAGTGTTGATGACACAAGGCCCCGAGATGTGATTTGCAGAGTGCACCTTTATTCTGTTAAAGAAGCCATTATGAGGAAAGCTAGGGCCATTCCGCAACTTACATTTGAAGGTGCTAAGATTTCTCTGTTTCCGGATCATTCTAGACGCACTCTGCGACTCTGGGCAACTATGAAACCTCTGTTGACTGTTCTCCAGTCCCACAATATCACATACAGGTGGGGATCCCGCTTCGCCTTACAGGTCAGGAGAGGCGATGAGGTGTTGTCGCTCAGATCCCCGGCTGATCTTCCTTCCTTTCTGTTGGCTCTGAAGCTTCCCCCGGTGGAGCTTCCGGACTGGTCGGCCATGTTCATGTCTTCCCAAGTGGCAAGATTCAATAATGGAGGAAGCCCACCCAAGAGACTGAACTCTCAGATATCAGCCCTTCCTCAAAGGTTGAGGAAATTGCCGCGGTCCCCCCTCGGACGAGAAGATCGGAGGGATCGCTCTAGACAGAGTCTCCCGCTCCTAATACCCTGATCAGTGATAGCATGTCATTTCCTTATGGGAGAGTCTTCAGGTCTACTGTTATTCTTGGGTACACTGCATAACGGCATGAAGGAGAAATGCCGAAAATATTACTTCCTTTTAAGCCATAACTGAGGGATTGGAGAAGATTCCTCTGTCACTTTGAGTCCCAGTTTAATTAACAGGATATGTGGTCTCACTTCAGGGGGGGGACCCCCCTCCCCCCCTTTTCCCCATACTTTCCCCTCCTCTCCTTCTATCCCTCCTCCCCCCTATTTCCTTTCTTCCTCCCCTTGTCTCTTTCTTTTCTTCCTCCCCCTGTGGGTTTTTTTTTCTCTCTCTCCCCCTCCCCTGGTGAGAACATTCCCGATTATTTGCATGCCCCCAGATATTTTCAGTTATCACGTGTTACTCTCTGAAATGTGTCTTAAGGACGCTCTCCTACCATTGCTTAGGAGATGCGTCATTATGTGGAAGGCCAGGCAGAAAGAGACGTGTACTCTTCTGTTATGAGCGTCTCTGCTCCTGGCAGACATGGTCCCCACGTAGGGTTGGGTGCCAGTTTCGTACACTGGTCCCTGGCAGTATTTTTGCTGCAAGTCTCAGTTAGTTTGCCTCTGGCATTTTCAGCTAGACTTTTGTTGGTGGTTTTTTTGATTAGGCGCTGTTTGCCGGCGGTTGTTACACAGCCTGGAGACATGATTCTTTTTTGTGAAGTCCTCAAGGGTACCTCTTTAGTTAAGCTGTCAAAGATTAGATGGTAGCACTCACGGTAGCCTCCTTCAATGTGAAGGGGTTAAACGTCCCTGAAAAAGGTCTCATATACTCTATGAAATGCACAAATCCAAAGCGCAAATCTTGTGTCTGCAAGAAACTCATTTTTGTAAACAACACTTACCGGGGTTGAAAAATAGATATTACCCTGTCTGGTGCCAGAGTAGTAACCTGGAGACAAAAACTAAGGGTGTGGCAATTCTTTTTCATAAGACACTCCCCCACCAAATCCTAAACATTAAGGAAGACCCAGGGGCCAGATACCTTTTTGTCAACTGCAGCATGTAGGGCACCATCTATACTATAGCCAACATCTACGCCCCAAATCAGAGACAATTATCTTTTATTTATAAAGTATTGGATGATCTAACTCTTTTCGCCCAGGGTGCAGTGATATTGGGTGGGGATTTTAATGTGGCGATCAAACCAGATTTGGACACCTCCTTGGGGAGAAGCACTGTCCCGTTTAGCAAACTTAATAAACTTAAGAAACTTCTACATGACATGCAGTTTTGCGATGTGTGGCGTATTAGTCACCCGCGTGACAGAGATTATACATTTTACTCTTCACCTCATAAAGTTTACAGCCGTATTGACTATGTCTTCATGCAACACTCCTTACTTCCCTATTTGAGAGGGACTTCCATAGGTCACATACTACATTCGGATCACGCCCCGGTATTCTGCACACTGGAGCTGCCCTTAAGCAATAGACAGTCTTTTTCCTGGTGGCTAAACGAGTCCCTATTAGATGATTTGCTCTGTCTGGCCGAACTAAAGCAGGTCACTCAGCACTTTATGGAGGTTCACGAATTTGATCTCACACTCATATTATCAGTGGAGCAATAAACCTTGGCGCATGTTGGCTAGGGCACTGAGAGACAAAAGGGCTTCGCTTTTTGTCCCATCGGTGAAAACTAAATCAGGTAGAATGGTTCACCTCACAACAGAAATCCTTGAAAGTTTTCATGACTATTACACGGATCTGTACAACCTCCCTAGCGAGACCCTTACAAAAAATACGGATAGGCTTAATGATTATCTCCAAAAGACAGCTCTTCCTAGACTTGCGCCGGACAGATTGATGGCTTTAGAGGCCCCTTTTACGGCTGAAGAGTTAGTCGCAGTGGTGAAATCCACCCCATCCGGCAAAAGTCCAGGCCCAGATGGTTACACGGCCAAATTCTATAGAGTACTGGGTGATGTGCTGTCTGGGCCGATGCTGGCCTCCTTTAACTCTGTCTCTCATGCTATGCCCTTCCCGCCTCAGTCAATGCAAGTCTCGCTTTTAAATGTGGATTTGAACCTGTTCTCTAAACTGCTGGACACACGTAATAACACCATCTTGGAGGACGTGATCGGGCTGGATCAAGTGGGGTTCGTACCCTCCCGAGAAGCCCGAGATAATACTATGAAAACCCTCTCGCTTGTTCATCGAGCTCGTGGGAGTAAGGTGCCCTGCATGCTGCGATCATTGGATGCCGAAAAGGCTTTTGATAGAATAGACTGGTCTTTCCTTCATTCCACCCTCGTTCAGTTGGGATTGGGTCCTGTCATGATTCAACGTAGTATGGCACTCTATCAGAACCCAAGTGCCCAAATCAGGGTCAATGGCTCGTTGTCGTCTCCGGTATTCATACGAAATGGCGCCAGGCAGGGCTTTCCCTTATCCCCTATTTTATTTGTCTTGGTTATGGAACATTTGTTGCAAGATATAAAGGGGAATCCGGATATTCAAGGGCTGCAAGTTCAAGGTGAGCAATTCAAATGTACGGCTTTTTCAGATGATTTGCTCCTATACATTACGCAGCCGTTGACATCCCTTCCTTCCTTGATGTCTTCCTTGGAAACTTTTGGTTCCCTATCCAACTTCAAAATTAACTTATCTAAATGTATTGCATTGAATGTCTCTCTGGAGGAATCTATGGTTGCCCTCCTGAAACGAAACTTCCCATTCGGGTGGGCCCGGGAGGCCTTCAAATATTTGGGGGTTTACATCCCATCTGATCTCCAGAAAACGGAGGAGCTAAACTTTGGACCACTGTTAAACATCCTGACAGCAGACCTGAACCATTGGCACAGCAAAGATTTTTCCTGGGAGGGGCGTATAAACATTGTCAAAATGAACAGATTATTGTATCTATTCCAGACGCTCCCAGTTCTGCTCCCAAAGATTTTTTTTTACAAATTTGGATCGGAGCCTTCGGTCCTTTGTGTGCGGGGGGAGAAGGGCTCGGATTGTAAGGTCGGCTCTTTCCAGACCCAGACAGGAGGGGGGGACTGGCTTTGCCAGATGTTAAAGCGTATTATCTGGCTGCAACCTCTGTCAGATTTCTTGACTGCTATCGCAGAAGCCATTGTAAGAGATGGGTGCAACTTGAAGAGCTGATAACCTTTACTCCTATTTCCCAGCTCCCTTGGTTAACGAGTACAGCCTTGCCTAAGACACAGGTGTTAGCTATGCCCTGGATTGTGCAGAACTCCCTGTTGGTCTGGCGAAGGTACGGACTGTCTCTATCCCTTTTCTCCCGAGATGGCCCGCTCACTCCAGTCCTACATAATCCGGCATTGCCATTGGTGCGCCCTTCAGTAGGGAGCAGGGGAAACGAAAATCGGTTGATCTTTAAGGATCTTTTGACCAACCGGTCAATGAAACCAGTGACAGAGATCCCAGAAAACCTGAGGACATACTCTCTCTCCTGGTTTAACTATAGACAGATCTATCACTTTTACATTACGCACAAGGTCGAGTTGAACCTACATAGGGGTATAACACCTTTTGAAGAGATTTGTGTGGGCAGTTATCCATATGATCACACAATCTCTCGGGTCTATGACCTACTTCTGAGTTCCGGCCCCAAAGCCCCTCTGGCTTATCAAGCGGCTTTGTCCAGGGAGCTGGGGAGGACAATAGTGGAGAAAGACTGGCAAAAAGCCAACATTCTCTCTTATAAGGCCATAGTTTCCTGCAGGATACAAGAATTAAACTTCAAGATCCTTTCTCGTTGGTATAGGGTCCCGGCCCTGCTTCACTCCATGTACCCCTCTGTCCCCAGTGAGTGCTGGAGATGTGGTAAAGGGGAAGGTACAATGTCACATATAGGGTGGGACTGTGTGGATATAAAAGGCTTTTGGGACAAGGTTCTACAGGTAATCTTCTTGGCCACGGGAATAAGGCTGCAAAATGATCCAGTAGTCTTGCTCTTGAACATTATCCCGCTACCGATCAGTACCCTAAAAGGCAGTCTAATCATTTTTATGCTTAGTGCGGCCAAGGTCCTGATCCCTCGGCAGTGGAGATCGACAACGATTCCCTCCATATCTGATTGGTTTAAGGAAATTTTCTTCTTGCAGAATATGGAGGAGATCAGGGCAGACAGAGAACATACCATAGATAGATACAGGGCAACTTGGTACGACTGGACCATGTTCTGTGCCTCCCCTGATTACGCTACCTTTAATTAACTACTTAGATTAGTGATATATGAGACCTGCAGACAGTATAGTTAGGTGACAGCTTTTTCCTATGGTTAATCTCTAATTGAGAAAGTGTTTGGAGTACCTGGGATGAGGACCGGAGCTTTTTTTTTTTTCATCCATTAACATGAAGGTTTACAAAAATAGTTAGAGGGGGTTGGTATTATGGATATTAATGATACACTTCTCCATGGGCGTGTTTGGTGTTTTGTTTTTAGGTTTAGTATAGTGGCAGGATTTAACAAGGGTATTAATGCCGCAGGCATCTGATCAATAGTCAGGGATTATTTCCTTGTTTATCTCTGTTTTCTTAAGTGATCTAACTCAAAATGGGATTTCCTTTCCCAAGCTCAGGAATTAGACAAGAACACAGATCTGAAGTATACTGAGTTTTGCACATGTTTGATGCCTTACTTTGTATTTACATGTACACTTTGAGATATTGCAATAGCCTGTAGATCCTTTATCTTTATTGTTTTGTTATTCTAATGTCTTTATGTCTTGATTCAAATAAAGCTCTTTTTGAATACAAAAAAAAAATGATGCCAACCTACAGTAAACATATGGCAGATGCTTGTTATAAACTATCTGTCTTACATGCAGAAATTTTTGAACTTTGAAAATGCCATTTTTTTCAAAATTTTCACGATAATTTTTTATATTTTTTACAAATAAACAAGGATTGTATGGACAAAATATTCTTACTATCTTAAAGCAACATGTGTCATGAGAAAGCAGTCTCTGAATCACATGGATAGGTAAAAGTATCAAAAAGTTATTCTCACATAAAGTGATACATATCAGATTTCAAAAATAGGTGAAAACTGGCTGCGACAGTAAGGGGTTAACCAGTGGCTGATTGCGCATTATCTATTATATTTCCATGCGATAGGCATTAAATGCTTCAAGGATGTTATGGACTGTTGTAACTAAGTTTGCAGCTGCATGGTGATTGTGCAGCTGCAGGAATGAAAACATTTTTTCTTTTCAATTACTGTATACACAACACTGTGCGTACAGATTAGTTGGATGTCTCCAGGAATCCGACCTCCTGTCCTCAGCGGTCTTCTGATGTCTACGGACGGGTAACTGTAGATTCTGCTTGGTCTTAACAGACTGACTACAGTCAGTGCTGGGGACCATATATAGTAAAGAAAAGTTATGTAAAATGTCAGACTGAGGTTTTTTCTGAGCCTATAGAAGATATAGTGTGTAAAATAAATAAATAAAAAGGCACAAAAAATATTTTAGCCCCACCCTCATAAACCCTAAAACTATCAACTATTTAGAAATGTTCACAATGACAAAGTTAAATAACTACATAACTTACTTTAGTGCCACTTTTTTATTTGGAAAAAAAATTGAAAGACAGACATTTAGGGCCACATGTATGAAAACTGTCTAGGTCTCAGACTTTCTTTGTTACCCATAGACACCAGTCAGAGTTCCCCTTTCATTTCCTATAGTGCTCTGAAAAAATCAAAGGGCATCTCTGATTGGTTGTTATGGGCAACCAAGAAAGTCTTAGACCTACACAGTTTTCATGCATGTGGCTCTCAATTTTTAATTTTACCGTTTTACCGATTGTTGGAAATTAAATAAATGAAAAATTAAAAATAAATCCTTATGTGAATAAAATAAGTAAAATAATTCTGCGTGAGAAAGCATTATAGAGTTGAATATAGATCTGCATGTTCTAAATAAAATTCAAATGTACCTGATCAGCAATGGGGATAGATGGACATACCAGTAACTGGTTATAGTGGTATTCCAGCCATGATAAATTATCTCTAAATGGTGCCAGGGTGAGGTAAGAAAAAAATGTTGTACTTTGTGCTTTCTCTGCCACTGTCACTTTGAAATTTATTTTTGCGGTGTTTACTATACAGTAAAAAGATTATGGACCTTTCAGGTCCATTGGTGGAAGAGGATAAAAGTTATTAGTCCTTGAACATGACAATGTAATGGAAATAATTAATAATAATTAATAATTAAGAAATATAAAATGTTTGCATTTTATTTTATAGTACTAAAACATAACTCAAACTCTACATGTTTGGCTTTATTGGAATTGTATTAACCTGCAGAATATAGATAACACATCACTTTCAACTAATCAACTAATACCTCATGATATATTGATATGTTTGATATTTTGATACTGGAGGGCAGAGGGTGTAAGCATTTTGTGTTGGACATCTGAAAAGTGCTGGGCAGCCCGCCTAATCGAATAGTAGATGCATCATCAGCTGTAAGCCAGCATGGTGTACCACATGTATCTGTATAAATGGCACCCTTTTGTATCACCTTATCTATATGCAATTATAATACCAGCAACCACCCCCACTATACATAGAAGACGTGCGAGTTGTTGTCTTAACGGTATTTTTGCATTTGTGCAATCTCCCCATGTATTATACTATGGTTTTTTGCATACTGGTGTGAACTAGTACCTGCTCCCCTAATGGATGGGTGTGTGAGCTTCAGTTCATTAATTATCTGCACTAGTGTTGAGCGATTATTATCGACAAAGTTGAAATCGGCACGGTATTTACGTTGATCAGATTTTTTAGATCACGCGATAATTTAGGTTAAAATCTGTGCATAATCTATTAATATCGTGCCATTTTCGCCGCTTCCTGTCATTTTGGCGGCCAGCAAATCAGCTTACAGAATAGAACAGGGTGAGATGTGTGTGCAACGTCATGACTTGGATGTGTATGGTTGCGATTGGCTGGAAAAATCACATGACCTCGTTTTACCTAGAACAGCCCTTCTTGTTCATGATCAGCGTGTGTCAGTATCTCAAAGCAGTAGGACGTGCGCTCTGCCTCTGTACAAACAGCTCAGTGAAATTATTCTATTTGTTCACAGAGAAAGCTCTACTTTTAGCTGTGATCCTTAGAACTCAGTTAGATCAGAGATTTGCAGATTCTAGGTAGTTAGGCAGAGAATTTTAAAGGAGCATCCACCGCTGTAAAGTCACGGGGGGGGGGGGGGAGCAGGGGGTGGGCCCGCGGGCGAACACAGACAAGCTCTTTAAAGAATACTGGATATTGTATTGCAGACATTGCATTGCAATAGCTTTATTATTAACAGTTTACTGTTGAAATATTACTTGGACATTTGGCAGCCTGAACTTATATTAGGATACAGATCTTTTCTAATAACGGCAGGTCTATTTGTTAGGTGCAAAACTCCACTTTGATTATCAGTATACATTTCAGATAGGTGTTCTTTTTCAATTTTGCCCAGTTCATCTTGTTGATAAGGTACCTTGCA
>JAODAL010045208.1:0-32150 GCA_025379985.1 Phyllomedusa bahiana | reverse complement strand
CGGCCCCCGGGGGGGCCCCCCCCCCCCGCTCCCTCCGCCGTGACTTTACACCGGTAGATCTGCTTAAAATTCTCTAGCTAACTACATAAAATCTTCAAATCTCTAATATAACTAAATTGGAAGGATCACAGCTAATAGCAGGGGTTTTTCTCTGTGCAAAAATAAGATAATTTCGCTGAGCTGTGTGGCCACAGGCAGAGCGCACGTCCTTTCCCTATGAGACGCTGAGAGACACTGAGGCTGAAACAGGAAACGCTGTTCTATGTAAAACGAGGTCATGTGAATTTTTCCACCCAATCGCAACCATACACATCCAGTCATGACGTCGCACACACATCTCACCCTGCTCTATTCTATAATCTGATTTGCTGGCCGCCAAAATTACGGGAAGCACCGAAATAGGCTCGATCTTAATAGATGATGCTCAGATTTAAACCCTTTAAATTATCGCATGATCTGGAAAATTCGATCACTATAAAAACCTTGCCGATTTCAACTTTGTCGATAAAAATCGCTCAACACTAATCTTAACACCTGCCGAATGAAATTATACGATCGGTGATCGTGAACTACTGGTCATAAAGTTAGCCCTAGAAGAATGGCGACACTTGTTGGAGGGGGCTCGCCATCCCATTGAGATCTGCACCGATTACAAAAACTTCCTTTATTTCCAGGCCAAGCGGCCTCGAATCCTTAAGTGGGACTTCATCTCGAACGGCAGGCCACCTGGGTCCACAAGTCGTTCCCACGATCTCTCGATACTATTGGTGGCCCACTCTCGCTCAAGACGTTAGAAACTTTGTCCTAGCCTGTACCTCCTGTGCCTGTAACAAAGTCCCTCGTCTCAGACCCGCGGGTCTGCTTCAGCCTCTACCGGTGTCATAAAGACCTTGGTCCCACATAGCCATGGACTTTGTTACAGACCTCCGGCCTCTGGTAACACGGTCTTTTTGGGTGGTGACCGTAGATTCTCGAAAATGGCTAATTTTGTTCTCCTGCCCAGGTTCCCCTTGCTCTTCAGCGGGCCCCAGCACTTTTTCCACCAAAATTTTTCGGTTGCACGGCTTCGTTTGCTATCGTCTCGGATAGGGGGTCCAGTTTGTCTCGAGATTCTGGCGGTTCTATGTGGCAAATTGCAGATTCAGCTAGACTTCTCGCCTGCTTTCCACACCTCAAACCAATGGGCAGGTAGAGAGGGTGAAAACCCAAATTTTTGGTACCTACTACGACATTTTGTATCCGCCCGTCAAGATAATTGGTCCGACCTCCTCCCTTGGGCAGAATTTTCATATAATTCCCTAGACTCTGAATCCGCTGGAGCCTCTCCGTTTTTTATCGTGTTTGGGCTACATCCCCGCCCGCCTTTCCCCCTGGCCACCTCGTGTCATGTTCCTGCTGTGGATGCCCAGGTGCGTGACATCAAGGCACTCTGGCAAGCGACATGACAGGCCCTTCTGCGGGCCTCCTCTCACACCAAGGCCCAGGCCGACAGGTACCGTAGACCTCTGCCCATTTTTAAGCCAGGTGACAAGGTTTGGTTGTCCGCCAAATATATTCGTTTCAGGGTGCCTAGTTATAAGTTAGGCCCTAAGTATTTGGGCCCTTTTGTTGTACTTTGGCAACTAAACCCGGTGTCCTAAAAGCTTCGCTTGCCTCCCACTCTGCGTATCCCGAACTCCTTCCATGTTTCTCTCCTCAAACCCATGGTGCTGAATCGCTTCTCCCGTGGACCTGTCTCGCCTTCCCCTGTGGCGATCTCTGATAACATCTTTGAGGTCAAGGAGGTGCTGGTGGAAAAAACAGTGAGGGGGAAGCGGTTCTTTTTGATTGATTGGAAGGGGTTCGGGAACCTGAGACCAATCTGTCACCTGACCTCCTCTCTAAGTTCCATAAAAAGAGGGGGAGACCTAAGGGGGGGGTACTGTCATGGGGGATGGCGTGGGTGCCGTCGCCCCCTGCGGCCGCCCCCCTGCCCGCAGGGGGTCCGGCGCGGGTGCCGCGGCTGCCCGCGACCATCCCCCTGCTGCTCAGGTCCCGGCGCCGGCTCACTTACCCGTCCACGCTCCTGTGAACGCGACTCCTGCCTTTCCCGGCTGCCGCGCGCGTACCCGCTGCTTAGGGCGCGCACACGATGGCTGGTCTGGATTTAAAGGGCCAGTGCACCGGTAATTTAGTCAATTGCCGGCCGCTGTTCCTATCTAAGATTTACACCCCCTGCACTCTCTGCCAGATTGTTAGTGTGCATTACCTTGTCTAGAGAGAGTTTGGAGTTCTGTTTGATTACCCGTGTACCAGTCCATTCCGCTACGTTTCCTGACCTTGCCTGTTGCCGCCTGCCCTGACCTCCTGCCTGTCCCCAACTACTCTTCTGGATTACGAATCTGTACCACGCATTACCCCGGCCGCCATCGCAAGCCATGTCATGTCAGGGGTAGCGACCTGGTAGCCTCACGCCGCAGCAAGTCCATCCCGCTTTGCGGCGGGCTCTGGTGAATACCGGGGGCTACTTAGACTCCGCTCTCTGGCGTGGCTTAACTATTGTCGCTTGCGGTGGTCCAGCGAATCCACCGAACCCTTACAGTTCCATAAAAATATTAATATTTTAAGGCAAGATACAGCATTAGCGCAAATTATAGATGAGGGAATACTTTGCATACCAAAACGCAATAAAACAGTAGAGAATGATATATTTTCATATGAATTTGTAAATAAAGCTGCTAATAAAATATGGTTAGCTCAAAAGGGTTTTTTGCATGCGGTGGCAAAAGATGCAATACCTGCCAATATGCTCTGAAAAAGAGTACGTTTAAAAGTAAAGAGACACAAATAAAAAAATACAAAATTTAAAGATTTATAAATTGTGATACACATCATGTAATATATGCCATTTATTGTAATCAATGCAACCAATTATATATTGGTAGCAGTGTCTGAAAACACAGAGGGTAAAAATATGTCGGCAGCCGGCATTGCTAACGCATTTCGGACGTTCTAAATATTGCCATTTTCACAGCTGTGAAGCAGTGGTATAAGTAGATGGCACAGCAGTCATTTTAGTTATCGCTATGAGTAAGGGCGCATCAATTTTCTAGCCCGAAATGCATCAGCACTACCTTTGTCCAGTCTTTTGGATTTCACCATTACTGTTGCTGAGACTTTGTGTGTGCTTACTATTTTTTCTGCTTTTTAATGCATACTCAATACATTTTTGAATGTTTTTTATCCTACTCCTTGGGGTCATGCTGGATATTCTACTTGTGGATCTCTATGCTACTATACTGTTTTTATTTGGTTGCCATGCATTTTTTGTGCCTGACTCCTTTGTTGAATACTATTAGCAAACATTTTATAGTCCAGTTTATGTTTACAGAAGTGGAACTGTCGTAGCATTCAAAATGTCATTACACGATCGTGACTCGAGAAGAGTGAAGATGGCTCAAATATTTGACATGAATGTGGACAAAAGCCAGAGACATGTGGACTTTGTCACTAAGTTAAATACATTGGAAAAGCAGTCCTTACAGGAAACTAAGATCTGGTGGGATCTGGTAACATTACAAGACTACCTGGAAAAAAATATGATACCTCGAGGACTGAGGATGAAAAACACTCCCACCACTATATACAGTGATCAATTTATGTTAGAGTGGAATGAGATTTTATCCACATGTTCCCTGAAGCTAATGCAACTCATAATCAAATATGAGGAGACAAAGCTGCAGCAAATTTCCCAGAACATAAAAGATCTGGAAACTGAAATAGTTGAATTTCGGGATTTACCTGCATACACAGAAGAAACTCAAAAAATGAAGAATAATGTGTCTAAGTTGGAAACTGCTATTATGGACATTAAAAGATCTAAATTCCACTGTGACACTCAAGATTATGCCTTAAATCGCATTTATGACTGGGGACGTAGAAATTCTGCAACAGATCAACCAAAATCCATCCTGAGGCATAGACATCATTAGTCTAAGCAGAAAAACAAAAAAGTCTGTTTTTTGGTCTACTGACAAAGTGAAGCTGGATCAAGTGATATACGGTCTAAATATACCAACAAACAAAACAAATAAAAAACGAAATCATTCACAAAACATCGAAAACGACCCAATATGAATGCAGATGCGTTGGATGGAGAAGTAAATCCATCTCAAACTGTTGGTGTCCACAACATTTCCTCAGTCCAACTTACTAAAGAGTAAACAGATCTCCTTCCTCTGGGACTTAATTTTGCATTAAAGGAAAACTTTAATTTAGTCTCTACCATCAAGGACATTAATACATTTGTCAGGGCATTCACAATTAAAAAGCATTTTTGGCAGGAAGATCAAATACAAGAACAAAACGTAGTTGAGTCGCAAGACATTAATGTCTATCAAGGTCTCTCTCTACAGGAACAAATTTCTTTATTAACACTACAAGAGTTGCATGCTTCACAAGAACATGATTCTAATATTATAAGAAACCAAGCAGATGATTCCATGGTCACCAACCAGGACTTCTATCCGATACAGTCAAGGACAGGTGCCATGGATAGATTCCAACTCCTGGTGGAAAGAGACCTGAGGACTCTATATTCTGATGTCGTTAAAGGAGGGATGTTTAATTTAAATACAAAACAAAAAGCTGAGTTGCTCCATCTTAAATCCCTGAATAATGTGGAAATCAGAATGGCTGACAAAGGGGGTATGGTGGTGGTGATGGATATAGATAAATACCATTATGGTGTTTTGCAGCTATTGTCCAACACCACCACCTTTTGTTGCCTTCCAAGTGATCCTACAACTAAATTTAATGCAGAATTGCATAAGCTGGTGGATGAGGGTTTATATATGGGTACTTTGAATCGCAAACAGGTGGATTTTATTAAATGTGAAAATCCTGTTATTCCAATCATAAATGGGATTCCCAAAATCCACAAAAACCTGTTGGAACCACCAATGAGACCCATTGTCTCAGAAATCAACTCCTTTTCGGAAAGATTGTGTCAATGGGTAGTTACTCTCTTGCAACCTTTAGTTAAGAGTGTTCCCGGGTTTCTTAAAGATACCAGAGATGTTTTAGTTGCATTTCAGAATATTATATGGTCGGACAGGTTTATGTGGATTACAAGTGATGTACAGTCCCTTTATACCAGCATTCCTCATGCAGCAGCAATAGAGGCACATATCCACCACTTAGCCAAATACAGTAAGTATTCAGGTTCTACCTCCTCGCCTCTTCCTCTCACAGTTGGGGTTCCACAGGGATCCGTTCTTGGTCCTCTCCTCTTTTCAATCTACACAGCCCCCGTTGGACAAACCATGAGCAGATTTGGCTTCCAGTACCACCTCTATGCCGATGACAAGGCTTAGAGGCTTAGGAAATCAAGGCTCCATCTCTCACATGAGTGCTTGGATGCTCCATTTCCTCTAACATGATCCTCGCATTAAGGCCATCAAACTGAACAACAGTTACTGGGTGGTCACCCTCCTCGATACCTGTTACAAAGCGAAACTCCGCACTTTCCTTCCACCCACCCAAATAGAGAGTAAAATGCAGGAATTGGAGACCGTGCTGATTGATCAACTGGAGACATCTGTTGTGTCTGCTTCACGTTCTTTAAATGTCACGGTGGAACAATGTCAGCAACGTGACAGCAGTAGAGTGCCAAGTAGCCGCAGCAGGCATTGTGGCAGAAGCCTAATTTTGTGACCTCTGCCAATCCTTATTTGCCACCTCACCAATGCATGTAATGCAGGGCACACATACAACACACAGAGACCGGCTTAAGATCATGGTGCACGACTATCTGCGTCTCAACACCGAAGTTTTTGGATATGTTCCGGACCCAATCGACTTCTGGGTATCCAAAATGGATGAATGGCCCAAGCTCGCTCGCCACGCCAGAGGTATTGTCCTGCCCAGCAGCCAGCGTCATATCTGAGCGGACCTTCAGCACAGCTGGAGGAGTCATTACAGACAGACGCATCCAGCTTTCCACAGATAATGTGGATCGTTTAACTTTCATCAAGAAGAATCAGGCATGGATCTCTGATGATGTTGTGGCCCCAATTGCCGAGGTCACCGATTAGTTGCCGGTCTACTTCACATTCCTCTTCAAACAGAGATGGTTCTCTTAAAAAATTTTTTTTAAAATGATCTTTTCTTACTGAAGTTTTTATTCTCTGGTCCCATAAGTTCATTTTGCTGGTGTTGCGGTGAGGAGACTGTAAAAGACACCAATTGTACAAGGTTCCATGAAAAAAACGTATTCCATTTATTTATACTTCATCTTTAACATGTTTCGCACTGTCAATGGTTTTGGGGTCATGGTGCTGTGAGATACAGCTATAATCAAGGTTCTTTGGAAGAGAAATGTGGCTTCTAAGTGGCATTTCTCCCTCACAATTTCTAAAAGTGGCTGATAAGTCATTTTAATACTTTTATGGGTCATGCTGCTGTGAAACACAGCTATACTACAGGTCATATTTTAAAAAATGTTGTTTATAACAGACATTTGTTCTTCACAATTGTTAACAGTGGCTGAAGGGTCATGTTTTGAATTCTATAGGGCATGGTGCTGTCAAAAACAGGAATAGGTAGAACATTGTTAATGGACACATATTGTAAAATGACTTGTTTTTGCAAGATCTTTAACATAGCTAGCAATCCCTGTAGTGAGACAACCCGTTGAATACAATTAAAAAAAAGAGAAACAAAGACGTGGTGGGATTGCATCCTATTTTAAAATGTGATTTCTAGAATTAAACTACTAAAAAAATTGCATGTACAAAATAGCTGATACAAATATTCCTCTGAATTGTACAAAGGAGGTACAGGAAGACTTGAACAGATGTAGGTTATTATGAGGACATAGTGTATAGAGCACATTCGCCACCGCAAGAACAGAGACAATTTCCTCTAACATGTTGAGTAAAACGAGAAAAGGAATGCCAAGAAAAAGGGCACCTGGATGAAACAGGAGCGTCAACCACAGGCATTTCCAAGTGAAGCTCAATTGGTTCACACTCATATGGAGGGGCAAGCGCTCTCGTAGAGGCAGAAATTTCTCAAGCGCTACCCAGGTCTTGACTATGTACTGAGGAAGGCTGGAGGTCTTAGCTCACACTTCCACTTCTGCACTCTGCTTCAGCACGACTGCTTTCGCTGCTATGTCAAGGGAATATAAGGGAATTTTTGCCGTGTTAATGGATGACGGACGCCAGCCTGGGTTCTCACCGCACCCACTGTAACTCAGGCCCTACTAGCTGAACCTGCGTGTTAATGAATGACGATCACCAGCCCTGGCTCTCACCGCACCCACTAAAAGTCCGGCCCTGCCAGCTGAACCTGCGTGATTCACGTTTACAGCTTCACTCGTCTTGATCAGTAATTTCCTTCAACCCACTTGACAGAAGAATGCAGGATTTTCAGACAGGCCTCGTTGACCTACTGGGGACATTTGTTTTGTTTGCTTCACATTCTAATGTCACGGTGGAACAATATCACCAGTAGAATGGCAAGTAGCTCTAGCAGCAGCAGTATTGGAAAACTAGTTGTTTTTTAATATAGTTTATTTCATATTGCGAAATTTTCTGCTAATGGTCCATAAGGGTACCTGTGCGGGTTTTTGGGTCATGCTACATTACAGGATATGGTCAATGTCCATTTCACTAAAATACTGCTTCAAAGACTACTTTCTTCAGGCACTTTTTAATCTGTGGGTCAGACAGGTTTAATGGTCATACTGCGGTCCAGGACAGGTATAGTCAATGTCCAGTTCAACTAAAATGGTGGCTGAAAGACTCCTTTTTCTTGCAATTTTTTATTCTGGGGGTCATGCAGGTTTGGGGCTCATGCTGTGGCCTAGAACAGGCATAGTCAATGTCCAGTTCAAATAAAATGGTGGTTCAAAGACTCCTTTTTCCGACACTTTTTAATCTGTGGGTCATGCAGGTTTGAGGGTCATGCTGTGGTCCAGGACATGTATAGTCAATGTCCAGTTCAACTAAAAGGGTGGTTTAAAGACTCCTTTTTCCGGTACTTTTTAATCTTTGGGTCAGACAGGTTTAATGGTCATACTGCGGTCCAGGACAGGTATAGTCAATGTCCAGTTCAACTAAAATGGTGGTTCAAAGACTCTTTTTTCTGGCACTTTTTAATTTGTGGGTCAGACAGGTTTAATGGTCATACTGCGGTCCTGGACAGGTATGGTCAATGTCCATTTCAACTAAAATGGTGGTTCAAAGACTCCTTTTTCCAGCACTTTTTAATCTGGGGGTCATGCAGGTTTGGTTCTCATGGTGTGGCCCAGCACAGGTATAGTCAATGTCCAGTACAACTAAAATGGAGGTTCAAAGACAACTTTTTTCGGCACTTTGTTAATCTGGGGATCGTGCAGGTTTGGGGCTCATGTTGTGGTCCAGCACAGGTATAGTCAATGTCCAGTTCAACTAAAATGGTGGTTCAAAGATTCCTTTTTCTGGCACTTTTTAATCTGTGGGTCAGACAGGTTTAATGGTCATACTGCAGTCAAGGACAGGTATAGTCAATGTTCAATTCAACTAAAATGGTGGATCAAAGTCTCCTTTTTCTTGCACTTTTTTTATCTGGCAGTCATGCAGGTTTGAGGGTCATGCTGTGGCCCAGGACAGGTATAGTCAATGTCCAGTTCAACTAAAATGGTGGTTGAAAGACTCCTTTTTCCGGCACTTTTTAATCTGTGGGTCAGACAGATTTAATGGTCATACTGCGGTCCAGGACAGGTATAGTCAATGTCCAGTTCAACTAAAATGGTGGTTCAAAGACTCCTTTTTCTGGCACTTTTTAATCTGTGGGTCATGCAGGTTTGAGGGTCATGCTGTGGTACAGGACAGGTATAGTCAATGTCCAGTTCAACTAAAATGGTGGTTCAAAGACTCCTTTTTCCAGCACTTTTTAATCTGTGGGTCAGACAGTTTTAATGGTCATACTGCGGTCCTGGACAGGTATAGTCAATGTCCAGTTCAACTAAAATGGTGGTTCAAAGTCTCCTTTTACAGGCACTTTTTAATCTGTGGGTCAGATAGGTTTAATGGTCATACTGCGGTCCAGGACAGGTATAGTCAATGTCCAGTACAACTAAAATGGTGGTTGAAAGACTCCTTTTTCCGGCACTTTTTAATTTGTGGGTCAGACAGTTTTAATGATCATACTGCGGTCCTGGACAGGTATAGTCAATGTCCAGTTCAACTAAAGTGGTGGTTCAAAGACTCCTTTTTCTGACATTTTTTAATCTGTGGGTCAGACAGGTTTAATGGTCATACTGCGGTCCAGGACAGGTATAGTCAATGTCCAGTTCAACTAAAATGGTGGTTCAAAAACTCCTTTTTCCGGCACTTTTTTTATCTGTGGGTCAGACAGGTTTAAGGGTCATGCTGCGTTCCAGGACAAGGATAGTAAATGTCCAGTTCAAGTAAAATGATGGTTCAAATAATTCTGCCGTCTGGCACTTTTTAATCTGTGGGACATGCAGGTTTAAGGGTCATGCTGTGGTACAAGACAGGTATAGTGAATAGTCTGTCTGTTTTTTTCTGTGACTCTTGTTGCCTAATTGTCTTGCCTAAGATGTTGCACGTATCCAGTTTACTGTTGTGGATGTTAATTCCAGCTTCTCCAGACCTGTTTGGATGTAAGAATGAAGGTGTTACTCCTCTCTTATAGACTTTAATGGTCATCGGCGATAATCTCTTATGGACTATCGGATATCGTCATGATATTTGCCGATATCGACTATCGAATCGATAACGATATTTGACACAATCGCTCATCACTACTAAGCAGCAAGGGATTTTACAAATGCGAGATGTGACATTGTCGAACCTGTACTTTTGCAAGCCCCAGTAATGAATTTGGAGACATAACGGGTCAGTTCAAATTTCCAATCAAACAATTTATTAATTGTAATTCGCAATTTGTTATATATCAAGCATGGTGTTCAGCCTGTCAGGTACAGTATATAGGCAGTACTATTAGGAAATTAAAAATAAGATTCCTGGAACATGAAAATGATATATCATCAGGATCAGCTAGAAACAAATCAGGTTTAACAAAGCATTTTATAAATTACCACAGCTCTGACTATAGTTTCCTACAAGTGCGGGCTATAGAGAAAATTTCTAGATCATCTAGGGAGGGACATGGAGCGCCATCTCCATAATCGTGAGGCTCACTGGATAATTTTCCTAAATACTGCTGCACCATTAGGTGTAAATATAAAACGTGAATCACTGTGTTTTTATTAAAAAGGCTGTTATTTTTTAAATCAAATCATCTACATATAGGTTTTTAAAATTTAAAAAGTTTTTGGGGCGAAAATGTTTTAAAAATTCGCCTCGTCGAAGCGCACTTTTTTCGAGCGTCAAAATGTGAAAGCTGGGGCCTCATGTATGGGGCGCCCCGAGGTGCCTCATACTGTACATGCGGTGTAAAGCCCCCACCACCCTCCCCATGTGTAAAGGCGCAGTGGGGGACTTGGGCCGCAAAAGGGGACTGCGCCTAACTTTAAAATTCCATGCAGACGCCGGGAAAAACCCGTGAGAAATAAATTAAACATGTAAGGGGAAGAAGCAAAAAAATTTGTCTTTCAAATGAATAAATGAAAAATCAAAGCGGGTCAAAAAAGCGAATAAATGTAGTAAAAAAGGGTTTCTTTTTAAAAATTTAAAAGGGAAAATATATAACATC
Organism: Phyllomedusa bahiana; assembly: GCA_025379985.1. Classification (NCBI taxonomy): domain Eukaryota; kingdom Metazoa; phylum Chordata; class Amphibia; order Anura; family Hylidae; genus Phyllomedusa; species Phyllomedusa bahiana. The sequence continues at coordinate 21,443 of JAODAL010045208.1, read as the reverse complement.
ACTCAAAAAAAAATTCTCACTCTCAGCTCTCAGCCCCGTGGGGCAGGAAAATGAAAAAAAAAAACTTTTTTAAAATTACGTTTTAAAACTTTAACCCTAAAAAGATTTAAAACCCTTTCCCAAAAAAAATACATAAATAAAATCATTTTCCCAAAAAAAATCAAGAACGGCGCAACATAAAGGAATTTGGGATATTGAAAAATTGCCATAAAATAAAAAAAATTTCCAAATTCTTAAGCTCTTCTCTTTGGGTCGAAAAAACAACCAAATTTAAAAATGGGATTGACTGTGACCTTTTATAACCTTGGATAATAATTGACGAATCAAAAGAAAAGGCGGGACAGTTCAAAATACAAAAAAAAAAGGCAGAAAAAAAGCGGGTTTGGGGTTGAGCTAGCGGGGGCTTGGCTACCCCGGGCCAATCAGAGCGCGAGCAAACTTTGTCCTTTGGTAGTTTTGGGGAAGATGGGACCCAATAAATTTCTCAGCTCTCAGCTCCGTGAGGCAGGGAGAAATGTTTTAAAAAATTTGTTTTTTTTAGGGGGTAAAATATTATCTAAAAAGATTTTAAAACCTTTAAAAAAAATAAATTTAATCAAAACACTAACAACGGGTTTGTTTTCCGTCACCAAGGGGTACAAACAGGAATCGGGAAAATTTTGGGCTCTGTCGGGAAATTTCAGGAAAAATTTAAATTTTTGTAACGCTTCTCATTGGTCGGCAGAAACCAACCAATCAGAAAAGGGGCGACAGTGAAAACCCTTAAACAGAGATGGGGGAAATTTATTCAAAAGAAGGGGAATTCGTTTTGAATTTTTAGGAAACCTTTGATTTTTGAACGGAAATCGAAGTTGGGGGTAAAAAAGCGTGAACGAAAGGGGTTTTTTTCAATTGATAAAATGGGTGCAAGCACAAGGGATTACATGGGGCCAAAGACGTTTTGGGAAAGGGAAAAAGGGGGATAGCCTTTTCATGACTTTTGCAGAGATGAAAATCAATTTATAGACCGGGGGGGATTCTTTACGTCCCCCCAAAACTATATAAATCCCGGGCGCGATGCCCCGGGAGCTCATACCACTCCTTTATTGTACTGAGTAGGGAATTTCTGCCCCGGCTGCTTATTAAAATCTCATAAAAAAGAACTCCCCTTTTATACGGGGATTTTTTTGGGGGGGTCACAGCTTGTCTCAAAAGACTGCTTCCTTTCGTTTAATTTTGATTTTTGGGGGTAATTTTTTGGGAAATGAAGTCCATGTGCGCCAATGCAGTGTGCATCCAATATACATTTTAATGCTAAACTGCTCATTTTTTCCCGCACATTTAATACCCAAAGGGGGTCCCAACCTGTTTTTTTTTTATTCATTTAAAAAAACACGGGTTTTTTCAACCCAAATACCACTTTTAAAATTTTTGGTTTTCTTTTCTTTGGCCAATTTTAATTTCCCCCGGGGGTTTAAATTAAAAGTTGTTCTGCTTTTTGGCACTAAAAAAAAAAATCTTTTTTTTCACCGCCAAAAAAAAAATTTCCCTGTAGCAAAATTTCATAACCAAAGGTTTTAATTCCCGGTTTGTGCTTTTATATTCGGTAAAAATTACACAGGTTTTTTTAAATGACACAAACAAGTAATTTTTTTTTCCCGGGGCCATTTGGGGAGCGAAATTTTATACCCCAAAGGGTTATCCAAGCTGTTAGTGGGTTCATTTGGGGGAAAATCAGGGTATTTACAATACAGATATCTTCACAAACAGTGTCTGACAATTAAAAAAACAGTAGTCAGACAAAAGGGGGGGCAGGCTCTTCACCTGCGAGGGGGCAGGGGCAAAACATTCCTGGAGCAACCCGGCCCAAGCACAGCAAGGACATCGCACAGGGGGTCACTCGGTGGGCCAGAACTGCCGGGTCATCTAGCGCCGTGTGCTGACCAGCAACCCCAAGGGGTTCTTTTTGGGTTGACAGGTCATCCACTTCTCCCGATGAATCTGAAAACCCCACCAAAGAGTCTGGGAAGTCAGACAAAACCCCTTTAGTTGCAGGGCCGGGACGGGTCAGAGCCCTCACCTTTCCACAACCCCCTCTTCCCTCCTTTTCCCTCAGCCAGAATCTACATGTGGTCGGGGGCTCACGCCACATATAGCAGGATAAAAATTTTTTGAAGAGCAGTCACAGCTACTTGGCAGCAAAAAAAAGGGGGCCCAATATCCCCGCTTCTTGCAAAAGGGCGGAAATATAGATGGGGGAGAGTGCATGGAGGTCATGTTTGGGGGGTCACCCCCTGCATACCAAGCCCGGGTGATGAGGACAGCATGACGATGAAAACAAAATTTGATGATAAATTAGCCGACCGTACGGGGAGCCGATAAGAAAGGGGCTTCATAATCAAAGCCAGCAAGTGGGTTTGGGGCCCCGAGAGTCCCGGGGTAGACATTTGTGAGGTCGGGGGTCAAGGCCACGGGGAAAAAAACCCCTTCGCAAGCCCCAAGAAATAGCGGCACGGGGGCTCGCGAGGCAGCGGGCAGTAGTCACTCAGTGGGAGCTTTGGCGTTAAAATCAGCTACTCGGCGGTGTGGCATTTTTTTGTAAGCCAAACCGGGGGAGCCGAACTGGGGGGCAGAAATGAAGCGTAGCCGGGGGGACTAATGTTGGCACCAGGGCCCGCGTCAACAAAAGCAGCGTCACCATCCGGTGCCTGGGAAAACGTGGCTCACATGTGGTGGCCCATCCTGCCGCGCAGCAACAGCACACAGCGCCCATTGGCACGCATGCCTTGCAGCCAGTCAAGGCTCCACCACCCGCAGAAGGGGACTGTTTCTCTTTCCCATCATCCCCGGGTCCAGATGCTCCTGCTCCTCGCACTCATGGCGCCAGCAGTCATTCAGCGAGGCGATTGCAAAGAGACAACAATCATCCAAACACCTAAGGGCAGAACTGACCTGCCCCTGCCAAAGTTTTCACTACAGTCCCCCCTTTCCAATGGGGGGACTCCACGTTCAGAGAACAAGGGCTTGTGCTGACCCCGAGATGGAGCGTTCCAAGCCGAAATTTTTCTTTCCAAAAAGGGCATCCCACACTTCATAAATATGTGAACAGAAGGGGGGCCAGTCCTTGGTTTATCAGTTTTTTCCCCAAGGTGCACGGGCAGCGCGGAGTCTGCGCTGAAACCCACGTCAGGGCCATACTTTCCTTTTAGGGCCCCACGGGTGAATGTGCTTCCTGCCCAGGCACCCAAAAACTTGGACAGGAGACCCCTTTCTCCCCACTTTCCAACTGCGGTCCTGCGCCAATGAAGCCTCCCTCCTCCACCACCACCACCACTCCCCTCCAAAAGTACTGCCCATAAACCCACATTTGGGCACAGTATGCCACGAGTTCTACACCTGTTGCCTCGGCGAACGAAGTCACACAGGGGAGGGAACGCCCCGTTTCAGCCAAGAAATCGATGTGGCTTTCTCCGCGCCAACTGCAAATGGGAACCAGGTGACGGACAATGGGGGGAACAGGTGTCCGCGCTGCCCAAGGAGGGATGGTCCATGCCCCTGCATGGCGCACGTTTTTCCATTGGTTGGAAAAGGTTCCTGAAGTTTTCCACCGATCTTCAGAAATTCTGAAAATGCCAGGAAACTGTGAAAGCACTTCATCCATTCCAAAAAGCCAGGCACACCCTCCTCAAGTTCAGCGGCAGAACGAACCCCTCAACACACTCTGAATTTCCCTCCGTTGGGGGAAAACCAGTTGCACATGTTTTTACCGACTGTAAACAGGAAAGCCATTAACGCTTTTGATGATCCAGGCAACAGGATACCCCCTGTTAAAATTTGATGTCACCATGGCAGCTCATGCGTGACACCCGCCTTTGTTAAGGCCATTCGACAGGCGACGTTTTTTTGTCAGTCCCCCCAGACTACGGATTGAATAACTCATTCCACTGTTCATGTCCTGGAACAGATGCGAAAAACGTCGGGCAGGGGACTGGAGACATGGCAACACATTTCGCGGCCACATGAGCCCGTGGGGGCTGAACTGGAGGGGGAAGAGGGGGAGGGCATTGGAGCAAACTTTTTCCTGTAAAAAAAGGGAGTTCTACCCAGGTGACAAAGAGGAGGACAGGACACTGAAGGGGTTTTGATGGAGATGAGGGAAAACGAGCAAAGACCCCAAACACCGGCCAGTATACATGGAGAAAGAGGCAGGGAGGGGCCCCCGGATCCTTGGCAGATGGCCCGCACAAAGCTGATTTTTCCAGGGTATGACACCAATAGCCCATCCACAAAGGGGGTGACTTTGGCCTCCACCCTTTGGACCCTCACTACCGGGGCCAAAATGGGAGCCTTTTTTCCCAGCTGCTGAGAGGGGGACAAACTCAAATACAATGGGAAATCCTCCGTAGTCAGTTGGGTGCGCCTATGTTGGCTCATTCCTCTGACAGGGCTGACCGGTGTTTTTTCAGCCTCATGTACTACTGCCGCGGGTGCTGGGAAAGGTGGCGGGGGGGTTAGGAGCAGTACCAGCTCGATCAGCAGCAAACCCAAGTCGGGAGTCACTGATGAAACAGCTTCTTCACCCGCCTATTTAGGAGGGCAGTCGCCACAGCACAGCAGGACCTGGAGCTCCCTGAACCAACAGGTGGTGGCCATTGGACACACCTACCACCCCATTTTTAAAAACCGCTGGACACTGGGCACCAAACTGGTGTGTGTTTTTCCAACTGCCGATTTTTCCTGGAGAAGCTGTCCTCCCGCCAGTAGTGTCACAGAGTGGGGGTTTTTAGTGCAGCGGGGGCCATCGTTACCCCAAGGAGAACCCCTTTTCCACGGGGAAAAGTGGAACACTGACCTTTGCAAAAATCAGGCGTGACGGCCAGGATTTTCCACACACCCAAAGCCTTAAGGCCCTCAACTAACAGCCATACCCTACCCAAATGTGAAAATGAGCTGGGTTCAAACTACCTGCCTCCCACTATTCTTTGCCACCACCCCCTGATGCCCCACACATCTGTGCCAGTTTCTCCATCTGCCTACCACCCATCTTTTCCAGGACTGGTATGCCATCACCTCCACATTCTGTCAATTGTGCTCACTCTATGTCATCATGCTTGCTGCTGCGTTGCTGGTGCCGTGACTCCACTACTGTGGGTCATTGTCCACTCTCTGACCTCAGGCTGCTGCTGTTGCTCCTGCCTGACCTCTACCACATCTGTCATTGTGCCACTCTGTGGCCTACTCCTGTTTTTTGCCACCTCCAGAATGTCATTGTGCACTGTTGACCTCATGCTGCTGTGTGCTCCTGCCGTGACCTACACCACTCTGTCATTGTGCAACTGTTGACCTCATGCGTGTGTTGTTGCTGTTGCTCCTGCCATGACTACACACTCTTGTCATTGTGCAGCTGTGGGCTTACTATGTTTTTGCACCTCCAGAAGAGAATATCTTTTGTGCCACTGTTGACCTCATGCTGCTGCTGTGGATGCTGTTCGTGACCTCACACTCTGTCATGGTGCCACTCTGGTGGCCTACTACTGTTTTTGCCTCCTCAGAATGTAATTGTGCCACTGTCTGACCTCATGCTGCTGCTGTGGCTGCTTTCGTGACCTCCACACTGTGTCCTTGTGCCACTCTGTGGCCTAGTCTTGTTTTTGCCATCTCCAGAATGTCACTATACTACTGTCTGACCTCCTGCTGCTGCTGTGGCTGCTGCCGTGACTTCCACACTCTGTCGTTGTGCCACTAGGTGGCCTACTCCTGTTTTTGTCACCTAGAATGTCATTGTGCCATGTCTGACTCATGCTGCTGCTGTGGCTGTTCGTGACCTCCACACTGTGTCACTTGCTGGCCACTCTTGTGGGCCTACTCCTGTTTTTGCCATCTCCAGAATGTCATTGTTGTGCCACTGTCTGATCATGCTGGCTGCTGTTGATGACGTCACCTCCACACAGTGTCATTGTGACACTCTGGGGCTCTGAGGTTGCGGCACTTCGTGAATTTGTCAATTGTGCCTACTCTGTGGCCTACTACTTCTCTAGCTTCTGCAAGTAACTGCTGTCTCACTGGAACACCCTGTGGTTTCCTACTGCTGGTTTCCACCCCTCACCACTCTATGATGTTGCCATTCCACGTATGTTTAGTTTTCCCTTCTTTTTCACCTGTTCAGAAGGAATGGGAAGGATTCTGGATTGTCTAGGCCCAAAAGACAGAAGTGGATACAGAATACAGAAGACATGCAAATATCCCATTTATTGTATCTCGGTTTTTGGATCAACTCCTGTTTGTTTTTGGTCTTAGCAATACTGATGGATTATTGACTGTTTTGAAAGCGGAAGCTGACGGATTGAAAGGGAAGGGCAAAAAGATCGAGACGTCAATGCAAAATTACTGCCGACACCCTCTCCATCATTCGGAGGGGCTCTACATGTATCAGCGTTTAACAGAACAGGTTCTGTCATATTTTTTGATGGTTAAAGCTTGGGCCTCATGGAGTGACCCTGCTGGGACGTCCCTTCCTATGCTGAGACCTGTGCTGGGCTCAGTAACCTATACTGTGTCTTTGACGCTATGGTAGGATCTTAGCCCTCAGCTTGTTTTTTTCCAGCTGGAGCTGCATGACTTTTGTCAGCTGCATTCCGCTTTCAGTTTGTTGTCAGTTTTGCCCTTGTAAGTCGCCCAGGGAATAATTTTAGGTGGAAGCGGAGATTCTATGAGCAGCGGCCTGCAGTCTGTGCGTGTCATACTAAAACATACAGCATTGATGAGGAACAAACCAGTCTCTCTGCATATGTAAAAAGACACTAATTTGGCTTGCACAACCAAAAAAATTTTTTTGAAAAAATAAGTCATAGGTGCACACTGGCGAGGCTAATACACATAATATATTCCAAAATGCAGCTAGCACGCTATAACCTAAGAAAACTCAAACGGCATATAGGAATTTTTTTTTAAAAATCTATGTGATGCTGCTAAGGTTATATGAAATTTCGGGTTCTTAGTTCACATTGATCAAAAGTGTTAAGCTACCTCCTAATTTCGTCAAGGGGACCCCAGTACCAGGTGGAGTCCTTACAACTAAACGTTTATCCTCTCTTGGAGCCTGTTCAGACTGCAACAAATTCAGGGAGTCAATAGGACAATCTACTGAAGACACTGCACTGATTTAAAACCTGTGGAGATGGGCGGAGTGCAAAAAGTCAAAGAGGCAGCCACGCCCCATGCATATTTAAGCATGGCACAATGTTCTACAGCACCCTACAGGCTCTCTGCAGCTAGGAAATTGCTGTTTTTTAACGCGAATCTTCCCGAAACAATTCGGACCGAAACGGATTTTGTCGGAAAACTCGGCGAAATCGGCGAACCGAATTTTTGAGAAATTCGCCCATCTCTAATCACAGCATTTGGCTTTTTGCTCCGTCCTAGTTTTCACTAGTGGATCTTGATGGAATCAAGAGAAATAAAGATCTGTAGATGCCAGGTGTAGCTCCACCCACAGTGGCCCCAAACCTGGTGGCCTGCATAAGAACAAATTGGGGATCAGTTAGCGCATGAGATCTCCCGTCATGGGCCATCTCTTGCTTTAAGATGGCTCTTTTAAATGGGCTGTAACCAGTTTTTTTTTTTTTGCTCATAAGAAAAGAAAAGCACAAAACATCTAGGACAACATGTTTGAATGGGTATGTGCCAGTTTTTGGTGTGATTTGCAGCCAATAAACTGTTGTTGCTCCTGTCCAGCATATTTTTAAAAGGTCTTTACCTAAAAGCTGGCACACATCCGACGTATGCGCCCAATCTAAGGAGGTGAGTGTCACATCAGATTCATAAGATTAGACACATTTATTCTTGTGACTCACTAGAATGTGGTGCAAAAGTGTCGGACTAATCCATGCCAATTTGGCAAAGTGGCGAGGATGAGACAAATTTTGGTGCAGACACTTTTTGCGCCACTTTTCTCACTATGGGACACATCTATAAAGTGCTGTGAGACACTTTCATACATTCTGACAAATGCTGCAGTAACCTACTGAGAAGTACAACTGTCTAGTCTGCGACAGTTTTCATACCTGTCCCCCCTAGACCTTAACTAACACATACCCTGTTTCCCTGAAAATAAAACAGCGTCTTATATTAATTTTTGCTCCTAAAGATGCACCATTCCTTATTTTCAGGGTATCTCTTATTTTTCCACAAATAAATTATAGCATGCTATACTAGTGTGTGTATATATATATATATATATATATATATATATATATATATCTTAAAGTTTAGCGTCTCAAACCATAGGATATATGTATGTAAAGGACATTTTATGGCAGCTGCAGTGACTTATCTCAAAGGATGGCAAATGTGACATGCTGGGATTTGTAGAACTAGAAGTTCCAGCATGTCCCATCAGCCATCCTGTGAGATGTGTGTGTTAGTATCATTGCTCTGTTCTCCCCCCTCTTCTCTCTATTATTCACATGTACTTTCTGTCTCCTGTCCTGGGATGTTCGGAACCTGTGGTGACATCACAGTCACATGACCTCCCTGCACAGGTTCTTCAACACTCAGGTGCTACAACAATATGTCCCAGGGCCATTTCTCAGGGTGAGCAGGGCTTGGGAACACCCGCCCCGTCCCCTCCCCTCCATTATCTCTGCCCACCCTTAGGGACGGTCCTGTGTATGGGGAGCTGCAGCAATGATTTCCGCTATGTCTTTCAGGGCGTGCCTTATATTTGGGAATTCAACAAAATCTCTGCTACGTCTTACTTTGGGGGGTGTCTTATTTTTGGGGGAAACATGGAACAGCATCAATAGCTATCTATGTGTAAGCCTATTTCTCAGCAACACAAGACTAAACACAGATTGTTCCATATCATTAACATATTCCTGGCTCTCACAGGTGTTGGCATAGCCTTTTTCATTGACTTAGGGTGCATTCACAGAGTGTTTTTTTGTGCATTTTTGATGTTTTTGGTGTGATTTTTGCAGAAATACATCACATTAATTGTGTATTTCTTAAAAAAAACGCACCAAAAAACACGTCAATAAATGTGTCAAAACACACCAAAAACCGCTCCATGTGAAAGAACCCTGAGTTCAGCGCTTAATTCCAGAGTTATTCAAGGTGGTTGTTTACTAGCCTAATTAGCACTGAACACAGGATGTCCTGCAGGGAGTGAAAGTAGAGGAAGCTTCAATCCTCACTCACTCATTAAAATGAAGTTATGACATAAATGAAATACAGAGACATCAGACAAATGTCTTTTCAATGCAACTTCCCTGGTTGCCTAACATTCTAAACTTTATGCCACTCCACTAGCTATACATACATTAAGAGGATTTTCAGCACTCCCAATATAGAAGGTGCCTAAAAGTTTTCCTTTATTCAATAATAATAATCTTTAATTATATAGCACCAACATATGCTACAGCACTTTACAATGTAGAAGATATAAGTACAGACAAAAAACAAACATTACATAGTTAAAAGCTACTAACAGATAAGACATGTACAGTGGCGACATTTATTTACGAGACTGTGCCAGTAGTCTGATGTCCTTTCAGATCAAAAACTGGTGCAGCACTGTTCTCTTGATGTATAAGCAAGCGCACTCCAAAATGAGGCACATTATGCAGCGCCTGTGGCACTTTGTAATATGCCTAATATGCGAGGGCGTTCTGAGGGCATGTTGCAGCACAACCATATGATTCTACACATTTATGACTGAAGGATGGCAAAACTAGACGCATTTTTGCTGGAACAGGCAGACCAAGATAAAAGTGGTCTACCTGAGTCTGAGCTGACATTTTGGAGCTTGAAGGCGCTAAATCTATGACACGCAGTAGAACGGGTTCATAAATTCAGGCACATTCTACACTACTAATGTGCGCAATAAAATTGACGTCTGAGCGCCAAAATTCATACATGTCGCCAAAGCACAAAATGGTGGGTTAGCAAGGCATATATAGCACTACTAGTTAACAATCAAGTGAATATGTGCAGTATCTCACAAAAGTGAGTACACGCCTCACTTTTTTTTTATATTTGTTTTTTATTTTTTCATGGGGCTGAAGATATGACACTTTAAAACAGGCATCCTCAAACTGTGGCCCTCCAGCTGTTGGGAAACTACAACTCCCATCATGCATTTATATAATCTATAACAGTGGGAATTATGGGAGTTGTAGTTTCCCAACAGCTGGAGAGCTGCAGTTTGAGGATGCTTGCTCTAAAACAAAGCAGTCATTGTACAGCTTTAACAGTGTTAATTTGATGTGCCCTCAAAGAACTTAACACACAGTCATCATTGTCTAAACCACTGGCAACAAAAGTGAGTGCATTGCTAAGTGAAAATCAACAAATTGTGCCCAACTTGCCATTTTCCTCTATGGTGTCATGTGACTTGTTAGTGTTACAAGGTGATTTCCACTTGAGAATAATCTTTCGTATTGTAGAGTGGTGGATCTGAATTTTTTGACATAAGCCCTTATAACTAGTGTTGAGCGATTGCGTTGGCTATCGAGATCGATCGATAGTCGATAGTCAGCCGCTATCGATAAGGTTTTTCGATAGTGAGCATCGATTAGCGCGATGACCATTAAAGTCTATGGGAGAGAAACAACACCTTCATTTTACACCCCAAAAAAGGCTGGAGAAGCTGAAATTAACATCCACAACAGTCAAATGGATACGTGCTACATCTTAGGCAACACACTTAGATTATAAAAGTCACAAAAAAAAAAGGTCACAGACCATTTACTATCCCCGTCTTGTACCACAGCCCGACCCCTTAAACCTGCATCACCCACAAATTAAAAAGTGCCAGAAGGCAGTATGATTTGAACCATCATGTTACTTGAACTGGACATTGAATATCCCTGTCCTGGAATGCAGCATGAGCCCCAAACCTGCATGACCCCCACATTTAAAAAGTGCCGGAAAAAGGAGTCTTTCAACCACCATTTTAGTTGAACTGGACATTGACTATTTCCTGTCCCGGGGCCCCAGCATGAGCCCCAAACCTGCATGACCCCACATTTAAAAGTGCCCGGGAAAAAGTAGTCTTTCTACCACCATTTTAGTTTCACTGGACATTGACTATTCCTGTCCTGGGCCACAGCATGAGCCCCAAAACCCGCATGACCCCCACATTTAAAAAGTGCCGGAAAAAGGGAGTCTTTCAACTACCATTTTAGTTTCACTGGACATTGACTATACTGTACTGCGGCCACGCATGAGCACAAACCTGCATGACCCCCACATTTAAAAAGTGCCGGAAAAAAAAAAGGAGGTCTTTCAACCACCATTTAGTTTCAATGGACATTGACTTACTGTCCTGGGCCCAGCATTAGCACCAAACCTGCTGACCCCAACACCATTAAAAGTGACGGAAAAAAAAGGAGTCTTTCAACCACCATTTTAGTTGAAACTGTCATTGACTACTACCTCGTCCTGTGCCACAGCATGAGCCGACAACACAACCTGCATGACCCCCATATTTAAAAAGTGCCAAGAAAAAGGACGTCTTTCACCACCATTTTAGTTTCACTGGACATTGACTATACTGTCCTGGCCACAGCATGAGCCAAAACTGGCATGACCCCACATATAATAGGGGGCCCTGGAAAAAGGAGTCTTTCAACCACCATTGTTAGTTTACTGTCTCTTGACATTGAACTATACCTGTCCATGGGCCACTGCATGAGACCAAACCTGACATGGACCCAACATTTAAAAGTGCAGGGAAAAAGGAGTCTTTCAACCCACCATTTTCGTTTCCACTGGACATTGACTATACCTGTCTGGGCCACAGCATGACCCAGGGCCGGAGTTACAGTGGGTGCGGTGAAAGCCAGGCTGGGTCCGTCATATATTAATACGCAGGTTAAATGCCTGATGACCGCTGCAACGAACCAACTTTCGTGCTGAAGCAGAGTGCGGTGAAAGCGTGAAGTGTAGAGACTCCAAGCCCTTCCTCCTTTACACGTCAATACCTAGGTAGCGGCTTGCGCGACCCTCCGTATGAGTGTGGAACACAATTGAGCTTAACTTAGAAATACTGGTGGTTAACGCTCCTGTTACACCAGGTTGCCTTTTCTTGGCATTCTTTTTCTCATTTTACTCAACGTGCTGGAGGAAATGGATCTCTGTACTTTGTTCTCTGTACCGTGCTCCATACTCCATTGTCCTCTGAATAACCTACATCTGGTCAAGTTTTCCCTGTACCTTACCTTGTACAATTCAGAGGAATTTTTTAACTAGCTATTTTGTACATGCAACGTTTTTTAGTATTTAATTCTAGAAAACACATTTTTAAAATAGGGATGGAATCCCACCATGTCTTTGTTTCTATTTTTTCATTGTATTAAATGGGTTATATCAATACAGGGATTGATAGCAATGTTTTATAAGATCTTGCCATAAACAAGTCATTTTGCAATATGTGTACATAACAGTGTCATTACCTATTACTGTTTCTGACTGCAACATACCCTTGAGCCACTCTTGACAATTGTGAAGAACAAATGTCGGTTAGAACCAACATTTTTGAATAGGACCTGTGTATAGCTGCATGTCACAGCAAAATGCCCAATAATTCATAAGCATGACCCTTTGAGGCACTTTGGTCAATGTGAAGGAACAAATGTCTGTTAGAAACACATTTTTTTATAATTGGACCTGTAGTATTGATTCATTTCAATGCATCCTGACCCTAAAAAAATTATAAATATGACTTCTCAGCCCAGGATTAAAAATTGTGAGGGAGAAATCAAACTTAGAAGCCACATTTCTGTCTCAAAGGACCACTTAATGAATAGCTGTATCAAACAGCAACATGACCCCAAAAAAATTATCAAATATCGACGTCTCAGCCACTTTTAAAAATTCGTGAGGGAGAAATGCCACTTAGAAGTCCATCTTCTGTTCCAACAAGGACCATGTGTATTGCTGATCATCACCGCAAATGACCTACAAAACCATTGACAATGCGAAAACTTCTAAGATAAAGTGATTAGTAAATGGAATACGGTGTTGTCATGAAACCTGCTGTCTTTTACGTTCTCCTAACCGCAAAAACCTGCAAATTGAAATGTTGGGAAAAGAGAATAAAATTGAAGTAAGAAATGATTTTTTAAACAAAAAGTTTTCAAGAGGACCATTTCTGTTTGAAAAAGGAATGTGAAGTAGACTGGCAACTAATCGGTGACATCGCAATGAGGCCACAAATCATCAGAGATCCATGCCTGATTCATCTTGATGAAAGTCAAACGATCCACATTATCTGTGGAAGCCGGATGCGTTTGTCTGTAATGACTCCTCCAGCTGTGCTGAAGGTCCGATCAGATATGACGCTGGCTGCTGGGCAGGACAGCACCTCTATGGCGTGACGTGCCAGCTCGGGCCATTCGTCCATTTTGGATACCAAGAAGTTTTATTGGGTCCGGAACACATGCAAAAACATGGTGTTGAGACGCAGATAGTCGTGCACCATGATTTTAAAGCTGATCTCTGTGTGTTGGATGTGTGCCCTGCATTGCATGCGTTGGTGAGGTGGTAAACAAAGATTGCCAGAGGTCACCCATTAGGCTTCTGCCACCTTGCCTGCTGCTGCCGCTACGCCTACTTGGCACTCTACTGCTGTCACGTCGCTGATGTTGTTCCTCCGTGACTTTTGGGGTACGTGAAGCAGACGCAACAGATGTCTCCAGTTGATCAATCAGCAAGGTCTCCATTTCCTGCATTTTACTCTCTATTTGGGTGGGTGGAAGGAAAGTGCTGATTTTTGTTTTGTACCGGGGATCCAGTAGGGTGGCCACCCTGTAACTGTTGTTCATTCTGATGGCCTTAATGCAAGGACCATGTTGGAGGAATATGGGAGCATCCACATGCAGCATGTGAGAGATGTGCCTTTGATTTCCAAAGCCTCTGGCGTCGGAGGGGCACTAGCAAACTGATCTTCCCTCATCTTCCTCACTCCGACTCAAATTCGCGCCAACCTCTTTCCAAGGCAGGGACGTCGGGGTGGTAACCATCGCTGTCTAGGAATACCTCCTCCTCGCTGCCTCCGGCACATGCTTCAACACAGCCCTGACTTGCTGAGATCGATGCACCCTGAGAGCTGATGCGGCCACCATCTGCTACTAGTCTGGACCCCTCGAACCCAATGCCTAATAAATGACCTATGAAAAGTGTGAACACTGTGGGCCTTGTGATTTGACGGAGCGAAAGGCTCGTGTCCGCATCTGTGTCCGTCTCCTCTCAGTCGCTAGGTGGGACCTGTTGTTTCAGAGTGTCCAACGATCGTTCCGATCACTAGATCACCACAATGCTCAATTGTGACAAGGGGCATTGTCCGCACTGACCTATTTTGGTAGGCTCTCTTTCAACTGGCAAGGATGGCTGCAGAGCTCTTTCACCCTTTCCTCCACTCTCGGATGGTTCCAACACCCGGTGGGTCAGCCTACCGCTGCCTTGTCAGGCCATGGTCACTTCGTACTGCATAATGGCATTGCGCTGCACGCCACCAATCAGCTGGCGCATGTGGTGGGTGGAATTCCAGCGTGTTGCACGTCAACAATGGACGGTGAGGGCGAGGCCGAGCTGACGTGCAACGCAGCAGGCGGGACGAAGCAGGTGTGCGAACGCGGAAGTGCGATAATATCAGAACCTCGAGCCCTCTTCAGCAGGCAGTCCGACCCGGGTAGGGTAGCTCTTTAGAATTTCTGGACGGACAGGTTCATGACTTGTGCCAGCAAGGGATGCTGCTCCGCCTACCTGATTCTTAAGGGTGGCCAGCAGATTTCGCCCGTTATCGCACACCACTTGCCTGGACAAAAGGTTTCTTGTCACCCAGCCAGCAAGGGCAGGTCACTCGGTCTCGTTGCTTAGAGCCGTCCCAGCTCTGACCCTGTGTGTGGTCAGTCTACAAGGCAGATTTATTTTCAAAACACGGCCTGGTTCTCTGGGCACGTGATGCCACCAGAGGACTTGGGGGAAAAGAGCCCTGCACATCCCTGCGGTTTTGAAGAGCATGCGCCGAGCCTGAGAGCCACCGTCACCCCCAGAGACATCCACCAGATTCCACCCAGTGAGCGGTCACAGAGTTATAGCGCCTTGGCCGTTGCTTAATCAGTCCCTGTGTCGGATGGTGAGATGGACTTTTCCGGACTCAGATGCAGACCAACGCGCTTGAAATTTTAGATGACACGAGGCTGGCCAGGGACCTAGGGACTGGCTTTTTGGCAAAGAAATGCCTGCTCGGCATCTGGTATTGGGGGCAGGTGTGGGCCATGACGTGGCGGAACCCATCATGGTGTCACCAGGACGGAAAGGCAACATTTCCCATGGCCAAAAGCTGGCATATGCCGACATTCAGGCTTTTGGCTTTGGATGGTTTGGGTTAAAGTGTTGTTTCTTATGCTCCCCAAACCTGGATGACAGAAGGATGGCTTGCTTGACTGGCGCTGTACGGCGTGCAGTTCGTTCAAACTGGGGAAGGAGAAGCGGTAGGTGGGTTCTCTGGTGGTGCTTGTGGTACTCGAGGCGTCGGTCGAGGCTGAGCGGAGGCTGTCCCTGATCATGACTCTGAGAGACATGCAGCTTAGGAACGCCTGGGTGGTGGCGGAGGAGGTGGAGGCGGAGACAAAGGGGTGTGACAGTGGTTGAGGGCCCGGAGTCGGTCTGGCTTTTTTGCAAGAGTGGTTGCCTCCATTCAATCATGCATTCGCTGCATGTGACTCTAGACTCATGTTGGTGGTGGTAACCACTTAGGTTCTTGCTATACTTATGCGTTTACGGCAAAGGCGGCATATGACATCGCTGGGTGAATCAGAGGCGTTGCTCAATAAGGCCCAGGCTGAGAGGTCCTGGACCTTTTTGACGGCACATAAACGTGTAGCGTGGTTTGCGCTGACCCGTGGCTGGCGGAATCATATCAGCGGACTTCTGCGACGCCCTCTCCCTTTTTGTGGCGGGACCGTTATTGACACTTCCCATCCGTCTTCATCCTCGTCAGTGATGAAGCGCTCAGTCATGGAATAGATTCTGCGGAAAAGAACCCGGATGGATCCGCAATGTGTCATACTCATCATCATCAACACAGGTGACTTGGTCAGTCATGACTTATGCATCAGATGCTGCGGGCTACAAGCAAGGGGCACTGCAAAGCCGTGCAGACCGCCCGGGTTTTTGCCGTTGACCGGCTTCCTTCACCCCTTGATGGCATCAGTAACTGGGTGACGTCAGAGCAGACTAAATCTACTCTTGATCTTTTAACATGCCTTCTGACCCCAAACCGCATTTTGTCATCAAAGAGGTCTTCAGACAATGGATTTCCACAGTGGTGGGTACACGAGTTGACATTTGGGCTGCTTTCATGTTGACGGATGCTGGGATGATACTGATGTCGACATTTGTGGCCGTGGACTGCGAGGACGAGGAGGTAAGGTGGGGGACTGCTAGATGCAGGTTGCATTAACACTGGAAGGAAGATTGGCGACGATGTTCGTTTCTTAGATTCACAAGGGCCCTGTTGACCCAGCGATGACAGGCCTGACGGTCCTGCATTGAACGATCCGCTGGTATGCGTGTTGTCGCCTGCATACTGGAAGGAGCACCTTCTCTCGTTTCGTTAACCTCTACATCCATGTGCTGACCCCCCTCTTTGCTCGCTTAACACCTGCATTTCGCTCCATGTTCAGATAATTAAAAATTTGAGAAGGTATGGAATAGTTTTGGAAGTCTATTATTAAAGACACGGCTAAATCACAGCTATTCTCAAATCCCTCTATCACAAAAACAAAATTGTGGATTCAAATTTAACGCACAGGTGTCTACAACAAATTATGGACTGGGCAAAAGTCAAAAACCACGTATCTGTTATGTTTTTGGTATAATTAACGGTATTTTTTGCACCTTTCAATTTCACCTGTGGTGGAATATAGAATTTGCTGTTTTAAGATTTACGTAGATGCTGGCGTCAATGACAGTGATGGGTGTGCTAAAAGTCAAAAAACACGTATACTGTTATGTTTTGATATAATAATCGGGTATTTTTTTGAACCTTTCAATTCACTGTGGTGTTATAGAATTGCTGTTTTAGATTTACGTAGATGCTGTGTCCAATGAACAGTGATGGGTGCGCAAATGTCAAAAACACGTCTACTGTTATGTTGTGATATAATAAACGGTATTTTTTGCACCTTTCAATTAACCTGTGGTGAATATAAATTGTGTTTAAGTTTAGTGAGCTGCGTCAATAAAACAGGCGGTTGCGCAAAAGTCAAAAAAACACGAAAGTGTTTATTTTGATAATTTAAAAAGGTATTTTGCCCCTTTCAATTCACCTGTGGTAAAATATAGAATTGCTTTTTAAATTTTTTCGTAGTGCTGGTAAATAAACAGTGCTGGGTGGCAAAAGTAAAAAAACACGAAAAACTGTTATGTTTTTGATATAATAAACGGTTTTTTTTGCACCTTTCAATTACTGTGGTGAATTTAGAATTGTGTTTTAAGTTTTACGTAGATGCACGCAATAAACAGTGCTGGGTGCGCAAAAAGTAAAAAAAACACGAATGTTATGTTTTGATATTATAAACGGTTTTTTTTTGACCTTTAAATTTAACCTGTGGTGTATAGAATTGCTGTTTTAAGTTTAGTAGATGCTGCGTAAAGAAACAGTGTGGGTGCGCAAAAGTCAAAAAAAGTTTTGTTATGTTTTGATTAAAAAAGGGTTTTTTTTGCACCTTTCTTTTCCCTGTGGTGAATATAGAATTGTTTTTTTAAGATTACGTGATGCTGCGTAATGAACAGTGCTGGGTGGAAAAAAGTCAAAAACACTTTAATGTGATTTTTTGTCGATACACGGTTTTTTTTGGAAAACAAACAACCTGTGTGATACAAGATTGCTGGATTGAAATTTAAAAGTGCAAGGTGGATATTCAACATTCACAGGTGTAATGGGTAAAAATTGAACCCTATCTAAAATGTATCGATAATAAAAAGTGGAGTTTTGCAGCTAACAAGAGCCTGCAGTTATAAAAAATGATGTTTATCCAATATAGTTAGGCCCCCAATATCCGGAAATATTTCAATAGAAAAACTGTTAAAAAAAGATTTCCACTACCATGTTACATGTCTTGGTCAACTTTATCCGTGTTCTTTTTGATAGGTTGTCTGTGTTTCCCCGCGCGCCCCCCCCCCCCCGCTCCCCCCCCCCGTGAATTTACAGGTAGATGCGCTTAAAATTCCTAGCTAACTTAAAAAAAATCTTAAATCTCAACTAATAAATTGGGGGGATCAAGTAAAGTAGAGGTTTCTCTGTGCAGAAAAAAAACTTTTTCGCTGGCTGTTTGGCCACGGGAGAGCGCGGGCCTATCCCATGAGATGTGAGGGGACAATGAGGGGGAAAAGGAAACGTGTTCTATGTAAAAAGAGGCTGTGATTTTTCCAGCCCCTCGCAACTTTTTCATCCTCATGCGTCCCCAAAACCCTCTCACTGCTTATTCTGTAATCTATTTGTGGCCCCCAAAATTAAGGAAGCGCCCAAAAAAGGCGCGCTTATAGTGTGCACAGATTTTAACTTAATTATGCATGATCTGGAAATTTCGATCAATAAAAACCTTTCCCATTTAATTTGTCGATAAAAACGTCAAAACTACTTTAACCCTCTTAGTTGTGAGCGGCATTTTTTTTTTTAAAATCTTATGATGTTTTTTTTCTTGGGATTGTTTTAACTCTCGACCGAATGCTCTAGGCCAGCAAACTGCCCCCCCCCTTTGCTTTTTGCTGATGATTATTGCTGATGACCCTCAAACATGGGAATTTGTGGGAAAGTCCCGGCTTTATTACCCTTTTTAATTTTTTATAGAAGCAATAAGAGTATACTCAATTTTTCACAGAATGTTTCTATATTTTTGCCTAGCTTTTGTTCAATAAGTTATGACAAAGTGTAATTTGTCATGTGTTGCTGTACATTTGAAGAACCAAAGGAGACATGTATGAAAATTTTTACTTTCTTTGTTGCCCATAGCAGCCAATCAGAGCTCCTCTTTAATTTTTTCAGAGCACTATATGAAATGAAAGAGGCACTCTGATTGGTTGGTATGGGCAATAAAGAAAATCTTAGACCTAGACAGTTTTCTTACATGTGGCCCCTAATGTTTTTTTTCCTTATTCTGAGGCATAAAACCATAGAATTTGAAGAGGGTATACTTTATTTTTCACATGACTATGTGTGTAAGTGCAGTATATACATATTATACATTTATTCAATTTGTTTTTACTATTTTTTTTTATACTGATGGCTGTAAGTGCGTTAATACAATAATGTCATTATTGTAGTACAAGACTGTGCTGAGTTACATTTCTTTCCAGTCTTTGTGTCTAGTAAGGAATTTCGACAAATAGAATAAAACTTTTCTAGTCATTTTATAGTTTTAAACAATCAGTGTTTGAGAAAATGCTGGAAACAGAAGCTAATTGTATTCATATTTCTGCCAAACAAGTGAATAACGTTTATTTATTGAGAATGAGCTGATTTTCTCTCTCTACAAAAAATCGGTAATGGCTAGTAATATGGTTCAAAATTACATTTTGACTTTTGTCTCTAAATTGCTTTGCTCTGTCAGTGCATACAGTCTGTTTTATAAGTCAATAGATTTTCAAGTTATTCCTATAAGATGACTTGATGTGGAGGTAGTTGTTTAGAAACCATCCCTATCACCCATTCCTTCCCAATACCATATATACTGTTAAGGTGCTGACACAGTTAGATTGTGAGCTACCTGCCTAGATGACAAGGGATTAAATATAGGGAGTGAAGTACAAATCGGAATCTAGTATGACCCCAAGACAGTGGTCCTGCTGCCTAGGAGTTATTTTAGTACCACACACTGAAACAGAAAAAGCAGGGTTGGGTTAGTTGATAGCGCAATGACAAGAAGTTCCGTTTTAATAAAGTATATTTTGAGGTAGAGAGACATTATATTAGAGACATAGGACAGACAGTGACAGGTGTTTTGTAGCAGGGTGGGGGTGATGTAATGTGCAGAGGTACAGTGGGTACGGAAAGTATTCAGACCCCGTTAAATTTTTCACTCTTTGTTTCATTTCAGCTATTTAATAAGATCAAAAAAGTTAATTTTTCGGCTTATTAATGTACACTCTGCACCCCATCTTGAAAGAAAAAAAATAGAAATGTATATATTTTTGCAAATTTATTAAACAAGAAAAACTGAAATATCACATGATCATAAGTATTCAGACCCTTTGCTTTGACACTCATATTTAACACACATGCTGTCCATTTCCTTCTGATCCTCTTTAAGATGGTTCTACTCCTTCATTGGAGTCCAGCTGTGTTTAATTAAACTGATTGGACTTGATTTGGAAAGGCACACACCTGTCTATATAAGACCTCACAGGTCACAGTGCATGTCAGAGATCATGAGGTCTAAGGAACTGCCCAAGGAGCTCAGACAGAATTGTGGCAAGGCACAGATCTGGCCAAGGTTTCTGCAGCACTCAAAGTTCCTAAGAGCACAGTGGCCTCCATAATCCTTAAATTAAAGAAGTTTGGGACGACAACAACTCTTTCTAGACCTGGCTGTCCAGCCAAACTAAGCAATCGTGGGAGAAGAGCCTTGGTGAGAGAGGTAAAGAAGAACTCCAAGATCACTGTGTCTGAGCTCCAGAGATGCAGTAGGGAGATGAGAGAAAGTTCCACAAAGTCAACTGCAGCCCTCCACCAGTTGGGGCTTTATGGCAGAGTGCGATGACAGAAGCCTCTCCTCAGTGCAGGACATATGAAAGCTCGCATACAGTTTGCAAAAAAACACATGAAAGACTCCCAGACTATGAGAAATAAGATTCTCTGGTCTGATGAGACGAAAATAGAACTTTTTGGTGTTAATTGTAAGCAGTATATTTGGAGAAAACCAGGCACTGCTCATCACCTGCCCAAAACAATCCCAATAGTGAAACATGGTGGTGGCAGCATCATGCTAAGGAGATGTTTTTCAGCTGCAGGGACAGGACAACTGGTTGCAATTGAAGGAAAGATGAATGTGGCCAAGTACAGAGATCTCCTGGATGAAAACCTCTTCCAGACTGCTCTGGACCTCAGGCTGGGCTGAAGGTTCATCTTCCAACAAGACAATGACCCTAAACACACAGCTAAAATAACAAAGCAGTGGCTTCAGAACAACTCTGAGACCATTCTTGACTGGCCCAGCCAGAGCCCTGACCTAAACCCAATTGAGCATCTCTGGAGAGACTTGTAAATGATGTCCACCAACGTTCACCATCCAACCTGAATGAACTGGAGAGGGTCTGCAAGGAGAATGCAGAGGATCCCCAAATCCAGGTGTGAAAAAACTTGTTGCATCATTCCAAGAAGATCCATGGCTGTACTAGCTCAAAAGGGGCTTCTACATCAATACTGAGCAAAGGGTCTGATACTTAAGACCAAATGA
>JAODAL010045207.1:0-32150 GCA_025379985.1 Phyllomedusa bahiana | reverse complement strand
AAAAAAACCATTCAGCTATTTTTTTTTGGGCTTCAATTTACAGCGTTCACCGGCATGAAAATTATGTGATAATTTTACAGGGGGGGTACAATTGCAGGTAAAATTTGATATAGTTTTTTATTTTTTAAATTACTTTTCCCACAATAAAAATAGGTCTATAAAAAATTTGCGTTTTTATGTTGTCCTATTCTGACAGGTCACAACTTTTTTTATTTTCTGTATACGGACTGACTATGGGCTTGTTTTTTAGGGGTTTGAGTTACTTTTTTTATTAGTACCATTATGGGGTGCATATACAGCATTCCTGTTAGTGTTTTTTATTTTTATTTTTTACAGCGGTCACCGTGCGGTATAAATGACATGCTAGTTTTATGCAGCAGGTCGATACGATTACAGCGATACAATTTGTATATTTTTATGTTTTACTGCTTTTTCACAATAAAAACACTTTTATTCAAAAAGGAAAACACGCTTTTGCATCGCCATAGTCTGAGAGCCATTACTTTTTTTATTTTTTCTGTGTACGGAGCTGTGTAAGGGCTTGTTTTTTGCGGAATGAGTTGACATTTTTATTGGTATTATTTTTGGGGGGACAAGACTTCTTAATCAGTTTTAAATCTGTTTTTTGGAAGGCAGGGTGAAGAAAATACTCTAATCCTAGTAGTGTTTTTTTATTTTTAAACAGCGCTCACTGTGCAAAATCGAAAACCGTTAGCTTTACCTCTGGTCATACTATATGCGATACCCAGTTTATATAGTTTTTTATTTTGAAGCGCTTTAAAAAAAAAGTGTTTTATTGTGTAAAACAATATTTATGTATCACTATCTTCTGAGAGCCATAACTTTTTTATTTTTCTGTATACAGAGCTGTGTAATGACATTTTTTTTGCGGGATGAACTGACGTTACAAATTTGGCGTTTATATGAGTTTTTGATAGCTTTTTATTCCATTTTATGTGCTGCGGGATGAACAGAAATCACAATTCGTGGCGTTTTTTTTTTTTTTTAGGCCCTTCACCGTAAAGGTTAATTAACGTGACGGATTTATAGGGTGGGTCGTTACGCATGCGGCGATACCAAATATGGGTACTTTATTTATTTTTGATCTTTTTTAGGGCGATTGGCGTTTGTAAAGGGGAATAGGGCGATGTACGTGTTTTTTATTTTATTTTTTGTGTTTTACTTTTTTTACTTTTTCACATTTTTTCACTTTTCCCCAGTGGGGATTTGTATCAGCAATCATCAGATTTCTGTACAATGGTAGACCTGTACACAGCGTTGCTGCTGTGTACTGGTCATCATGGTAAATGCCAATCACCATGCCCACAATGCATTGTGGGCCTGGTGACGTCACCAGACTACCCAGATGCTTTTGGAAAGCATCCGGGGAGTCGGGGAAGGAGATCAGTAGCGGCGCAGAGCGCCGTTACTGCACCGTTTGTAGGCAGAAGGAGCTCACTCCTCCCTCCTGCCTACAGCTTCATTATCGTGACCATGACAGGTTGCGATAATGAAGCGTTAAACACCCGCGGCCGGAGCTCACTCCGGCCGTGGGTGATGCGGCATGAGGCCAGCGGTAATTTACCTTTGGTTCCATGTCGCGATCGTGCGCGGCTTGCCTGTAAACCCGCACGATTGCCAGGATGTATGCATACGTCTATTTGCGGGAATGCACTTCCCGCTAGGACGTATACATACATCCAATGTTGGGAAGGGGTTAATGGAATTAACCCAATCATGCTGTATGAAAAATTTGAGCCCACCTGGACAGTCATCTTAACAGCATTATGTGCCCCTAGGAAGAGCTGTGCACTGGGCCCCTCGATCAACATAGCCACTTACAGGTATAAATATATACATTACGATAGACTTATAACCTACAATACCATCATTTGGAGACCACATAGTGGTCTGATGCAAGCTCAGGTCACCACCACATGACAGTGACTACAGCATTGATCCAACATAGAAGAGAAATAACTCCTGACAGCCAGGGACTCACAGGAGGCGTCTTTTCCATCCGTCTAGACCAGTGTTCCCCAACTCCAGTCCTCACGCCCCACCAACAGGTCATGTTTTCAGCATCTCCCACAGAATGCAATGACCATAATTAAATCACCTGTTCAGCATAATGAAATCACCTGTGCACTGCTAAGGGAAGCCAGAAAACATGACCTGTTGATGGGCCTTGAGGACTGGTGTTGGGGACCCCTAGTCTAGACCGCCAATAAAGACTTCTCTTGGCTGCAACTCGTCCCTGCAGAATTTACCACACAAACATTTTAGACTTCTCACTTTATCAGCACTACCCTACCAATTCCTATCTCTAATATGGTTGTTCCTAATTAAGTAGGTAGGTATCTGGAGCCCAGTAGGTAGATATACAGCTCTTTGTAGGTAGGTTTACAGCTCCCTGTTGGAAGATTTACAGACACTTGTAGGAAGATATACAGCCCCTATAAATATATCCCCCCTATAGGTACAATTAGATATACAGCTCCCTGTAGGTAGATATACAGCTCCCTGTAGGTAGATATACTGCCCCTGTATTTACAAGTAATTATACTACCCCCTGTATATATAACAAACTGTAAGTAGATATACAGTGAAGGAAATAATTATTTGATCCCTTGCTGATTTTGTAAGTTTGCCCACTGATAAAGACATGGACAGTCTAAAATTTTAAGGGTAGGTTAATTTTAACATTGAGAGATAGAAAATACAAAATAAAATCTAGAAAATCACATTGTATAAATTTGATAAATTTATTTGCATTTTGCTTAGAGAAATAAATATTTGATCCCCTACTTACCCTTAAGAGTTCTGGCTCCTACAGTCCAGTTAGACGCTCCTAATCAATTCGTTACCTGCATTAAAGACAGCTGTCTTATATAGTCACCTTTATAATCAGTCATACTCTAACCTCTACAACATGGGCAAGACCAAAGAGCTTTCTAAGGATGTCTGGGACAAGATCATAGACCTGCAGAACACTGGAATGGGCTACAAAACCTTAAGTAAGACATTGGGTGAGAAGGAGAAATACAAAATGACTGTCAATCGACTTTGATCTGGGGCACCATGCAAGATCTCACCTCGTGGGGTATCCTTGATCATGAGGAAGGTGACAAATCAGCCTAAAACTACACAGGGGGAACTTTACGCCCTAATGGTTTAAATTCCTGCAGTACTCGCAAGGTCTGCCTGCTCAAAAAAGCACATGTGCAGGCCCATCTGAAGTTTGCCAATGAACACACCTGAATGATTCTGTGAGTGATTGGGAGAAGGTGCTGTGATCAGATGAGACAAAAATTTAGCTCTTTGGCATTAACTCATTGCGTGTTTGGAAGAAGAGAAATGCTGCCTATGACCCAAAGAACACCATCCCCACTGTCAAGCATGGAGGTGGAAACATTATGTTTTGGAGGTGTTTCTCTGCTAAGGGCACAGGACTACTTCACCGCATCAATGGGAGAATGGATGGAGCCATGTACCATAAAATCCTAAGTGAAAACCTCCTTCCCTCCGCCAGGACATTAAAAATGGATCGTGGCTGGGCCTTCCAGCAAGACAATGACCCAAAACATACAGCCAAGGCAACAAAGGAGTGGCTCAAAAAGAAGCACATTAAGGTCATGGAGTGGGCTGGCCAGTCTTCAGACCTTAATCCCATAGAAAACTTATGGAGGGAGTTGAAGCTCTGAGTTGCCAAGCGACAGCCTCAAAATCGTAATGATTTAGTGCTGATCTGCAAAGAGTGGTGAACAAAAATTCCTCCTGACATATCCACAAACCTCATTATCAACTACAAAAAATGTCTGACTGCTGTGCTTGCCAACAAGGGTTTTGCCACCAAGTATTCTCTTGTTTGTCAAAGGGATCAAATACTTAT
The DNA here is from genome assembly GCA_025379985.1 of Phyllomedusa bahiana. Taxonomy (NCBI): domain Eukaryota; kingdom Metazoa; phylum Chordata; class Amphibia; order Anura; family Hylidae; genus Phyllomedusa; species Phyllomedusa bahiana. The sequence continues at coordinate 28,258 of JAODAL010045207.1, read as the reverse complement.
TTTCTCACTGCAAAATTTAAATAAATTTATATAATTTATACAATGTGATTTTCTGGATTTTATTTTGGATATTCTATCTCTCAATGTTAAAATTAACCTACCCTTAAAATTATAGATTGTTCATGTCTTTGTCAGTGGGCAAACTTACACAATCAGCAAGGGATCAAATAATTTTTTCCCTCACTGTAAAGCCCCCTGTAGGTACAGGTAGATATACTGCTCTCTGTAGATAGGCCCTTGTAGGTAAACTGCTCCCTGTAGATAGGCCTCTGTAGGTTATAGCCCCCTGTAGGCAATATGCAGCCCCTCCGACTTTGAAAACAAAAATTTAAAAATGTTACTCACCTATCCGTGTACCCGCCAGGGACCTCGATCCGGGAGCTGGTTTCCGGTGTGAATGACGTGATGTCATCACGATGCCTACGCCAGTATGTTGCTCCTGGGATTTCCTAGGCCAGAAGCCTATGGGCTGTTGGCACAGGAGGTGATGACATCGCCTCCTGCGCCACTTAAAGACATGGTGGGTTCGGGCCTGCACACCAACATGCCGTCTGGACTGAGTCACATCACTCGGCAGGATAGGGAGCTGCCCCAAAGGGCCCTCTATGCTTGTGGGGTCCCTGGGCAACCACCTCCCTGCCCAATGGAAAAACGGCCCTGCACCAGTACTGTCACCTTAGATTGCTTCGATGATATTTGGAACCTCTGGTTAACTTCTTTCATTAACCAGTCAAACTAAAGAGCTTTCTCTCTTTTACTACAGCTAGAACACGCAGCTGTGTGAAGAGAAGGAAGAGGGATTCTCTTCTTTTTTCTCCCCTTTTATCTCTTCGTCTCCCCATTCCATACAAATACTGTATATGATTTGCACTGACACTTCTGAGTTTTATTACCCTTGTTGTACTGTCTTACTATTCAGAGCTTCTATGCTTTTCTGCTCCCTTATTCTCTTTCACGGAAATTGGCTATTGAGGAACATTAATTGTGTTATATTTTGTCCTGTAAATTTTTTGTTATCACTTCCGCAAAATAACAATTTGTTGAAACAAAAAAATTGAAAACTGCAGTGGTTTTTTTCCAAACAACTCTGTGTATGCAACCAAATTTCAGCTGATTGTTAGATGCTACGACTACATAAATAATAACTAGGGAGCTGGCATCTAATTTCAGCTGGTCTAATACAGTTTTGAATTAAAGAGATTACTATGGACACTACAATTATCACTCCAATTGCTGCTTAGCAGATTTATTCTCTGAAGTACCAGAACATTCCTGAATCCATTTATCAGTCAAGACAACATGCATATTTAGAGAAATGTCAAGGAGGACATTATGTGATGGAAATAGCTGTCGCTGATGATATCTGTGCTTTCAGGAACTGGAAAGAGAGCAATAATAGTGTTCAGTTTAATATTCGATTCAGAAAAAGTAAATGATAGAAGCAATGTCTAAAACGTAGTAGTTACGGGGTGGAGAGAGGCTTCCTTATACATTAATACTAGAGATGGGCGAATTGATTCTAACGAAGTGGAATTTCGTTTAGAATTTCAGGAAAACTTCGATTCTGAACGAAGTTGAAGTTTGGGATGATTCGCGTGAACGAAGCGTGCTTTTGATTGATAAAAAAGGCTGCAACACATGGCGTTACATGGGGCAAAGAACTCTGGGAGGGAAAAAAGGCATAGCCTACAGGACATGTGCAAGAGAAGCCAATCAGAGACCGGCGGGATTCTGTGATGTCACCGCATTATATAAGTCCGGGCGCGACGCTGGCAGCTCACACTCCTCTCACTGTTCTGTGTAGGGAAGGTGCTGCTGCTCATGATATCTCATGCTAAAGAACTAACTTTTATACAGCGATTTTTTGGGGCGGTGTCACAGCTTGTCTCAGAGACTGCTTCTCTTACGTTCTAATTCTGATTTTGTGGGGTATTGGAATTGAAGTCCAGTGTGCGTCCAATTCAGCTGCATATACATTTTAATGGTATCTGTTCATTTCTTGAGCACATTGAATATCCAAGGTTTTTTCTATGCCTGTTGTTGCTGTTTGTATTCAGTTAAAGAAACAGCGTTTTTTAAATCCAATTTCCACTTAATTTTTGGTTGCTCATTTTTTTTGCGCAATTAATCCAGGGTTAATTAAGCGTTGTCTGCTGTTGTGGTCACTAAAAGAAACTGTGTTTTTCAACGCCAAAGAAGAAATTTTGCCCGTAGCATAATTCATATCCGAAGGTTAATTAAGCGTTTTTCTGCTGTTGTGCTCCGAAAAATACATGCCGTTTTAACATGCTACAAAGCTGGTAATTTTTCGCAGCACATTTCTTTTGGGCAATTTACATCCAAGGGTTAACTACATATTTTTCTGCAGTTGTAGTCAGGAAAAGAAACGTTGTTTTTCAATGCCAAAGGAGAAATTTTGCCTGTAGCATAATTCATATCCGAAGGTTAATTATGAGTTTTTCTGTTGTTTTCCATAAAATATACGCCGTTTTAACGCGCTACAAAGCTGGTAATTGTTGGCAGCACATTTCTTTTGCGCAATTTACATCCCAAAGGGGAGCTAAGTATTTTCTGCAGTTGTATTCATTTAAAAGAAACATTGTTTTTCACCGCCAAAGAAAAATTTTGCCGTAGCATAATTCATATCCGAAGGTTAATTTTCGAGTTTTTCTGTTGTTGTGTTCCTTAAAAACACGCCGTTTTAATACGCTACAAAGCTGGTAATTGTTGGCAGCACATTTCTTTTGCGCAATTTACATACAATGTTTAACTAAGTATTTTTCTGCAGTTGTACTCAGTAAAAAAAAAGTTGTTTTTCACCGCCAAAGAAGAAATTCTGGAGCATAATTCATATCCGAAGGTTAATTAAGCCTGTTTGTGCTTTTATATTCAGTAAAATACACAGTGTTTTTAAATGGCACATACAAGTAAAATTTTTTTCTGGCCACTTGTGGAGCGCAATTTATATCCAAGGTTACCCAAGCTTGTTAGGGGGTTCTTTTGGAGTCAAATACAGGGGTGTATTTATCATATAAAAAGCAAATTTTTTCATTAAACAGATCTGTACTTTTTGGGAAAAACAGTATGCCCCAGACAAGAGGTGGCGGGGGCTCTTCACATGCAAGGGGCATGCAAAAAAACATTCCGGGAGCAGGCACCGGGTTTCCGCATCAAAGCAAGGGACGGTTTGGCAGCAGGGGCCCCTTTCGGAGGGGCCCAGAATTTGCCGGGTTGTCAAAAATTCTTAGCGGGGTTTTTTGGTTTTTTGGTAATTTCAGCAACCCCAAAGGGTTTTTGGGTTTTTTTTGGGACAGGCCCTTTCCCATTTCCTCCCAGATGACATCTGACAACCCCACCAAAGATTTCGGTGGGAACGTCAAAACAAAAAACCCTAAGGGGCATAGCCCGGGGAGGGGGGTAAGGCGGCCCCCCACCTTCCCAAAAAACCCCACCTTTTTCCCCTTTCCGATTTCCTTTCCCAGCCAAAAGATCTCTATGTGGCCCTGGGCTCAGCGCCCTTTTACGGGAGAAAATTGAAAAATTTTGAGGAGGGCAGTCAGCACCTATTTCCCGCGGGGTGAAAAAATTTGGGGCCAATATCCCCTTGCTTTCTAGGCCAGCCAGGGGGGCAAATTTTAAGGGAATTTGGAGAGGGGCATGGGAGGTAAATGTTTGTAAAGGGGTCACCTCGGGATACCAAGACCGGAGATGAGGACAGCAGTGATGAGGTTGGGAAACAAAATCAAGATGGTTTGTAGCCGCCCCGGGGGATTTGGGACCCGGGGGGGGGGTGAAGAAAGGGGTTTAACCCATCGTTAGGCAAAGAGGGCGTCACCCACTTAAAAGCACCGGGCCCAAAAGTGGTTTGGCCGGGGGCACGGGGTAGGGAGAAAGTGTGAGGTCGGGGAGCCAAGCGGCCGGGGGTAAAAAAACCCACTTCGCATTTCCAAAAAAGTAGGGGGCACGGGGGCAAAGCGGGAAAGGGGCCGCAAAGTATCACCCCAGTGGGGGGCGTTGGGGGTTTAAAATCACCTACTCTGCGGTGTGGCAGTTTTTTTGCTAAAAACCCCGGAGGACCCCGAATATGGGTTATATGAAAAAATCTGGGGGGCAGAAAGTGAAGCGTGGCCAGGGAGCAAAATTTTACACCAAGGCCCTGCATCCCCACAAATGCAGCGCCCCATCTGGGGGCCTGGAAAAAAAGGGGGTTCAGATGTGGGGGTTCCATCCACCCCGGCCCGGGCAGCACCAGCGCCCAGGGGAAAACGCAGGCCATTGCGGGCCATTTAAAGGGCTCCCCCAAACCTCTGCAGAAGGACGTTTCTCTTTGACATCACCCCCCGGTCCAGAGGGCCTCCGGCTCCCCCCGCTACTAAAGGCGCCAGAAATTCTTCAACAGTGCGATTGCAAAGAGAAAACAGTTTTCGTCCAATCATCCTAAGGTGCAAAAAGGCTGACCGGCTCCTGCCCAAGTTGTTGTACTGCATTCCCCCCCTTTTCCAAATGGGGGACTCCCCCCGGGGTTAAAAGGGAGAACTAATGGCTTGCCGAGCCGGTTTTGGAGGGGTTCCCAAGCCGAAAATTTTTTTTTCCCAAAAAGGCAGTCCCCTAGCACTTCAAAAAATATGTAGAACAGAAGGGGGGGCCCAATCCTTGAGCTTCCCGGGTTTTTTTCCCAAATTTTTCAGGGAGGGCCGACTGGGGGAGTTTGAAAACAAGGGTTCAGGGCCATTTCATTTTTTTTTCCCCCCCCACGCCATTTTCCCCTCCTCCACGTTGCCCAAACTGCTGCCCTTGAAAAAGTCCGCCTCCTCCTCCTCCACCCCCCCATCTCGGGCCTCCCCCAAGTGCTTGTTTTCCATCATATCACATGTGAAAGGGGCACAGGGGTTCAGGGCAGTTCTACACCTGCTTGCCTCACGAACAAGCCCACACAGGGGGGGAAACCCTGCTCCGCGTCTTTGCAGAAAAGAAATCGAGGTGTGGCTTTTTTTTCCCCGCGCCAACGCCAAATCGGGAACCATGATGACGGACAATGGGGGGAAAAAAGGTTCCCCTTTGTTTTCCGAAAAAAGGGAGGGGGTCCATGCGCCCGGGAAATGGCGAAACGTTTTTTCAATCTTGTTGTGAAAAGGTTCCTAAAAGTCTTCCACCGATCTTCAAAGATTCTGAAAATGGCCAGGAAACTGTGCATGCCCCTTCATCCATTCCTATAAAGCCGGGGAAACACCCTCCTTGAGTTGCCGCGCAGAACGGCCTCCCCCAACACACCTGATATTGCAATGTTTCCACCCGTTGGAATTCCAGCATGCACATGTTGGACCGACTGTATGAACAGAGAAAGGCCATTAACGATTTTTTGGATGATCGAGCGGCCCAGGTGTATTTTCCTTTTGAACTTTGATGTAAAGCCCGTGGCAGCTCATGGCGTGACACCTGCTTTTTTGCTGAGGGCCATTCGAGGAGACGACGTATTTGTCAGTCGCCAGGACTACGGGAATGAATATCGTCATTTCCACTGCTTCATGTCCTGGAAAAGATGCTGAAAAAATTCTGTCTGGGCAGGGACTGAGACGTGGCGAACTACATCTCCTGCCACAATGACCCGGTGGGGACAGAACTGGAGGAGGAGGAGGGGGAGGAGGACATTGGAGCATAAGCATTGCCTGGTGAAATGAGTGGATTTTCTACCCAGGTGACAGGAGAGGAGGAGGCAGCTGGAGGAGGTAGATGGAGATGAGGAAGATGAGGCAGATGACCTCAAGCACCGTGGCAGTATACAGGGGAGATGGAGGCAGGGAGTTCCCTCCAGTCACTTTTTGCAGATGGCCCCGCAGCATGCTGGTTTGCCTGGCTAGTTGACCAGCCGAATAGTTGCCATCCGGGCAGGAAGGGATGACTCCTGCTCTCCACCCTATTGGACCCTCGCTACCGGGGTCCAAAAGGGGGGAGCCTTTTTCCCAGCTGCAGGGAGAGGGGGGGACAAGCTCAAATACTATGGGCAATCCTCCGTAGTCAGTTGGCCGCTGCCTATGTGCGGCATCGCCCTCCTCTGACAGGTCTGACGGGGGGTTCCTCAGTGCTCACGTACTACTGCCGCAGCTGCTGGGGGAAGGTGGGGGGGCTAGGAGCCAGTCCCCAGCTCCATAAAGGCACAACCTAATTTTTGGAGTCACTGATGAGCAGCTCCTTCACCCGCCTAGTGAGGAGGGCAGTCGCCAGCAGCAGGGACCTGGGAGCCAGTCTCTGAACCAACAGGTGGTAGCCTACTTAGACAGCACTCTCCCCACCCCAAGATCCGCTGGACTACTGGAAAGAAAAAAACTGGATGTGTGGCCGAAAACTTGCCGAGTTTGCAGTGGAAAAGCTGTCCTGCCCAGCCAGTAGTGTGGCATCAGATCGGGTGTTCATTTGCGGCGGGGCCTTTCGTTGCCCAAGGAGAACCCGCCTGTCCACAAGGAAATTGGGGGAACACTGACCTTTGTCAAGATGAATCAAGCGTTTTGATGGCCAGGATTTGCAACACACCAATGCCTTAGGCGTCAGATTACCATCAGCCATGACGCCCAACCCAAACCTTTGAAAATGGGAAGTCTGGAATTCAAACTACCTGCCTCAGCCACTATTCTGATGCCGCCCCCGTCTGATGCCACACATCTGCTGATAGTTTCTCCATCTGCCACCCACCATTTTACCAGGGACTGGTATTGCCACCCCCACCTCCACAATGCCCATTGTGCCACTCTATGACCTCATGCTGCTGCTGCTATTGCTGGTCGTGACATCCACACTGTGTATGTGCCACTCTGCCTCATGCTGCGCTGCTGTTATTGCTGCGTGGCACCTCCACACCCTGTCATGTGCCACTCTCTGACCTCATGCTGCTGCTGCGTCACCTCCACACTATGTCATTGGGGCCACTCTGTGGCCCTACTTCTGTTTTTCCCACCTCCAGAATGTCATTGTGCCACTGTCGGACCTAAATGCTGCTGCTGCTGTTGTTGCTGCTGGGGTCCACCCTCCACAAACCTTCATTGGGGCCACTCTTGACCTCATGCTTGGGCTCCGTCACCTCCACATGTGTCATTGGCCACTCTGTGGCATACTCTGTTTTGCCAACTGCAGAATGTCATCGTGCCACTCTCTGACCTCATGCTGCTGTGGCTGCTGCCGTTTACTCACACTCTGTCACTTGCCACTCTTGGGCCTACTTTATGTTGCCCCCCTGAGCACTCAGCTTGTTTTTTTCCAGCTGTGCTTCCATGACTATCAGGCTACATTCCAGCTTTAGTTTTTTTGTCAGTTTTGCCCTCTTAAGTGCCCAGGGAATTTTATAGTGAAGTGATTCTAAGAGCGGCGCCAGTCATATGCGTGTCCAAACAAAACACAACATTTTATGAAGACCAAACCAAGCTCCCTCTGCATATTTAAGCATGGCACAACGTTCTTCAGCACCCTACAGGCTCTTTGCAGCCTGGAAATAGCTGTTTTTTAACGCAGTTCGTCCCGAAGTAATTCGTACCAAAACAAATTTTGACGGAAAATTCGGCTAAGTCGCCGAATCGAATTTTTGAGAAATTCGCCCATCTCTAATAAATACATATCTAGTCAAACACAAAAGTATCTATTTTTTATGTCTTTTCGTTCTTGAAAATGAAGACTTTGTTAAACCAATTCTTGACTTGCTGTGAACTCCAACGGCTTTCTTGTGCTTTGTAACTTTTACATTTTTTTTATATCAGAAAAAAATATTTTAAAAATTAAATGTGTTTTTTTAGGTTTTTTGTTTGTTTGTTTTTTTTTTACACCATAAAGTGCCACCAAAATAAGTTTTGTATTTCTTATGCCTTTTTCTATAGGTGATATATAGTTTTAGGATAGTCAGAAGTGGGTCTAAAAGTTTGGACTGTCAGGTTCTCTTTATTTTCTTTCTTTTATTTTTGTATGCATTTATTTTTCATATTCTGCCCCTATAAAGTTCGAAAAACACATCTGAAGGTCAATTTTACTTAATTTTTTTTAACTGTATTTTTATTGAAAAAGAGAATCACAGACACGTCCATGTACAGTAGATTGGTTACACTAATTAATGTTCCTTATTTCTATATGTGCAACACTTTTCCATGAAGTCCCACAATACCAAGTACAATATTTATGGACTTTTTTATTGCAAGAACTATAAATTTATGTATGATCACATACAATATATAATGTCATAGAAAATAAAATTAACACACAAGACGAGACACTAGGTAAATGGGGAGGAAAAGCAAATTATATATGAAATCCTGCTTTACATAACTTTATTATGTTTCTTATTTCCCCTATAACTATGCTGATATATTAGCCACAGTTACATGGGTAATACAGTCCACAGAACTATGTGCAGAGTCGATCTGGCTCTGTTAAGACCCATCAGTCCCTGTAGTTATGTGGCCTCAGTAACCACATAATTGAGAACAGAAACAAGAAGCCTGAAGGCTTCCTGCTAAGCTGCATGCATTGTTTGAGAAGGCAGGGCTAGTTTTTCTCTATCATTGACAACCGGTTCTCCACTCTTGCAGCTCTATAAGGTCTTTGCAGCTGCAGATTCTGCAAGGACATTTAGTCTAGGCAGAGTCACGTGCGGACCACCTGGATGTTTATAGTCAATAAGCAGTTCGAAAGTGTTTGAAGTATATTTATTATATAAACTAATACAAAATTAATTAATACAAAATTCTCTATTTACTGATAAGTTAGCCTAAAAGCACAGCTATAATAAACAAGCACAAGTATAATCTAGTCCACACTGTTTAAATTTAAGGTACAGTATCTCACAAAAGTGAGTACACCCCCTCACATTTTTGTGAATATTGTATTATATATTTTCATGGGACAACACTGAAGATATGACACATTGAAATGCTGTAAAATAGTCACTGCACAGCTAATAACAGTATAAATTTGGTGTGCCCTGTAAAATAACTCAAACAGTCATCAATGTCTAAACCACTGGCAACAAAACGTGCCCAATTTTCCATTTTCCCTCAATGGTGTCATTTGACTCGTTAGTGTTACAAGATCTCAGGTGTGTTAAAGTTATCACTCTCACACTCTCTCATACTGCTCAATGGAAGTTCAATATGGCATCTCGTGACAAAGAACTCTCTGAGAATTTTTGCTCTACATAAATATGGGCTAGGCTATAAGAAGATCGGTTCCACTCAGAACAGGCCTCGCCATTCTAGACCAAAGAAGTTCAGTGCACATGCTCTGTGTCAGATCCTAGTTTCCTGCTGTCCTCATCAAGTCTGCTGTGCCTCCGTTGATCCAGTATCCTGCTGCTGTGTCTCTGAGGTTCCTGTGTACTTTTTGCTGATACAAGCCTGTTATCCTGGTTTCCTGGTGTCACATCTGTTTGTCTGGACTCTATTGCCCCTAACATCCCTATCCGTGTCTGAACAGTCAACTGCCATCCGTGGTCCAAAGGATCCACTTTCTGCTCTTAAAGAGATGTTTCATGGACTGTCTGCATTTCCTGTTTGTTTTGTCTTTCTTCCATAAACCCTTTTGGGAAACAAAACAGAAAGCCAGGGCCATGGATCCACAGGATGTAAAGCCTGTCAATTATATCACTGCAGACCTGAACTTCCTTGCTGTATGCTACAGACAACAGCTGAAAGATTGTGAGTTGCTTGATAAGCTGCTGCTAAAAGGAATTCCTTTTTGGGGAAGCTTTTTGATGTACGGGTACCCCTCCAAAAAATTTTCCCAGAATCTGATCGAAAAATCAAACCCTTTTCATCTAGTGTTCCACTATATCCCAAGTCTGCATCTGATATTCCTGCAATTTTCAAGCTGGTTCCGATCCATAGCAGTTCCAAGTCTACTCCAGTTTAGAGTTCTTAAGCTCTGTTCCATCTAAAAAGTTCTAAGCTCCATTTTACCAAGAGATACTCCTAGAGTCTTGACCAAGCCAACTGTTTTCTGTGTTTCCCTTCCCAAAGTTTCTGACCCCAAAACTTTTCTTCTGTTTCTGCTCTAGTATCTGCTCCAAATTTTTCTTCAGAAAACCTGTTTGTACTATTGCCCTTACTGTATGTAACTTATCTGATCCTGTACCGCACACCAAATTTTTGGGATTTGTCTATCCTGTTGCCGTTGTTTGATTCATGTAATTTTTCAGTTAACAAAGCGATCTGAGCCAAAAGCCAAATTTTCCTACAAACTTCATGCCTCCAGTTTTTGCGGTTTGTGGGGGAACTGAAGCCTTGCTTGAAGCGCTCTCATTGCAATCCTCAGCTTTCAGCCAATTTCGGGGTTACAGCCCCTCCTATTGCAGTTGTGATACCACCCATTTTTGAGAAGTCTAAGTAAGTCTGTTTCTCTCTTCTAGGAGAGGGTGCTTCCCTGATCCTGCTGACCATCTCTCATCCAGTCTGATTAGGTCGGCCCAGTCCTGTGTCTGAGAGAGCTTTTGACCGGTCTGTTATACAGGGATCTTCTGGTTCTGAGATGTTTCTGCAAAGTCCAGCCTCGTCAGTGTCACAATCTTCAACCAGCAGGCTTGGTAAAGTTGTCATGTTAAGGCTAGAGATGGGAGAATTTCTCAAAAATTCGATTTGCCTAGTTCGCCGAATCTTCAGACAAAAATAATTTCGACCTGAATTTATTCGCGGCAAACCACCTTAAAAAAAATCTATTTCCGGGCCCGCAGAGAGCCTGTAGGGGTTGTAGAATGTTGTGCCATGCTCAAATATGTTTGGGAGCTGGTTTGGTCTTTAAAAGTTGGTTTTAGTTGACATCACATGACGCCCCCCGCTCTTGAATTGCTCATTAAAAAATTCCCGGGGCACTTGGGGGGGCAAAACTGAAAAAAAATGAAGTGGGAACGCCCCTGAAAAAGTAAAAGAAATAGTAGGGCTAAAAACCCAAAAATGCTTCGGAATACAATGTGGGTTCGGGGGCCGGCACAGTTCGCGCACAGAAAGGGGGGACATCATGCGGGGGTCACTCCACGGGGCCGAGCTTTACGTGTCACCAGATGATTCCCAGAATATGACAAAACCCTGTTCTTTTAAACGCAAATTTAATGTAGGGCCCCCCGAATGAGTGAAGGGGTGTCGGCAGTAATGTTGCTTTACCGTCTCGATTTTTTTGCCTTCCTTTCATCCGTCGTGCCCACTTTCATCAGTCAATAATCCCATCAGTTTGCTAAAAACCCAAAAAAAAACAGGATTTTATTAAAAAGGGGGACCAGTAAATGGGACATTTGCTTTCTTCTGGGGTTTTGTATCCATTTCCCGCTTTTGGTACCTAACCATCAACAATCCTGATCCTTTTCTTCCCTTTTGAAGGGGAAAAGAAAGGGGGAAAAACCCAAAAAAGTGGGACGTCTAGAATGGGGGGGGGTGGAAACAGATTAAAACTACATGGTGGCCAGTGGAAAACGGGTCGTTGGCAGAAGCATTATAGGCCAGGTGGCACAATCAAGAGTTGAGGGGCAGCAGCATAAAGGCCCAGAATGGCAAAAGACGATGAGGGGTGGCAGCGATCATAAGCCACAGGTTGCACAATCACAGGTGTGGAGGTTGGAACATCAGTGTCCAAGAGGGGCACAATCAAGAGTGTGGAGGGGGGGGCAGCAACATCAGAGGCCACAGGTGGCCAAAAACGAGGTGGGGGGTGGCACAACATGGTAAAAACGATTTGGACGTTTACACAAGGGGAGGTGACGGAGCAGCAGCAGCATGAGGCAAGTGGCACAAAAGACAAATTTGGAGGTGGGAGCAACATCAGGACCCCCAGTTGGCCCAAAGACACAGTGGGAGGGGGACGGCAGCAACAGCAGCAGATGAGGGATAGGAGGCAAATGAACAGTGTGGAGGGGACGGCAGCAAGCAGCAGATGAGTCTAGAGTAGCACAAAGACACGTGTTGGGGGTGCGGCAGCAACAGCGCAGCATGGGTCACAGATTGGCACAAAGAACAGTGTGGAGGTGACGGCCGCAGATGAGGTCAAGGAGTGGCACAATGACAGGGTGGAGGGGGTGGGAATACCAGTCCCTGGTAAAGATGGGGGGGGCAGATGGAGCAACTGGCAGCAATTGTGGTGGGGGTGGCAGCACAGAATAGTGGCTGGGCAGGTAGTTTTGAACCGCTTATTTTCAAAAATTTGGTGAGGCGTCATGGCTGATCTAATAGGATGCATGAGGCATTGGTGTGTGGAAATCCTAGCCGACCCACGCCCGATTCATCTTGACAAACAGAGGCGGGTTAAGGACAGATGAGGGCAGCTGACCCGCTCCCGGACCATGCCAACTAAGGGTTGTGCTTCTCGTGCACCAACGACTCATTGGCTGGGGTGTCAGATGTTATCTGAGAGGAGTGAGACCATATTCACCAATCAGACCATGTGCATTTTCTTTTTTTGTTTTTTAATCATATATTGAATGCATTTTGTAAAAAAAACTATTATACGTACTGGTAATCCCGGTTATCGCGGGATACGCCTTTTTAAGGGGGGTCTTGTGCATTTAACCATGGGACAATGATTAAGACTATTTTTAGTCGAAAAGTTTAAAGCAATCTGTAGATGGTGGTATTACAACCTTTTACCCCTTTTTACCAAAAATTTTTTATGGAATATTTAAAAAAAAAATTTATTTTAAAAGTAAAGCTGCGGATCTCGCTTAAAGCTACTTCTAACAAAGGGGTAATCATTTTATGCCCGTTTCCTGTGCTTCCCTTGTGAAGCTGATGGGGGTCTTCGTGCTCTGCAAACCTTTAAACAAAAGGTATTTAATTCTATTCAGTGGTTTACAAGTGACTGTTTTCACATGCGCAATCAAGAACCATTGGGTTGCTGGTCAACACACGGCCGCTAGATGACACCGGCAGTTCAAGCCTCACCAAGTCACCCTGCTGCAGAGTCCCCTTACAGTGCTGCGACCTGTGCCTGCCCCAGGAACGTTTGTCCCACTCCCAAACTCGCATGTAAAGGGCCCTCCCATCTCTCTGTTTACATAGGGTTTTTGATCTTTTAAAAATTTACAGACTCTTTTTAATTTAAAGGGATATCAAATATATGATAAAAAAATTACCCTGTTTTGACCCCAAAATTAAACCCTGCTAACGGGGGTTGAGAAACCCCTTGGGGATGTTAAAGGGTTCCAGAAATGACCAGAAAAAAATTTTTTAGGGGTATAGGGGGGGTTAAAAAACACTCTGTATTTTATTTAAAAGTACACCCCCCTAAAAAACAGGTTAAATTTAAAACCCTTGGATTTAAATGCGCCCCAAAAAATGACCAAAAAAAAATTTTTGTTTTTTATAGGGGGGGTTTAAAAAAAAAACCGCTGTATTTTATTAAAAATTTACCCCACTAAAAACAGGTTTAAAAATTAACCTTGGATTTTAAAAAATGCGCTCCAGAAAGGGACCAAAAAAATTTTAAAGGTCGTATTGGGGGGGGAAAAAAACAAACCATTTTTTTATTCAATACACCCACTAAAAAACAGGCTTAATTAACCCTTGGAAAATAAAATGGCTCCAAAAAAGACCAGAAGAAATTTACCCAAAAAAATTAGGGGTGAAAAAATTACATTTGTATTTTACCCCTTTAAAAAACCCACTAAAAAACAGGTTAAATTTAAACCCCTTGGTTTTGGGAAATGGCTCCGAAATAAAAAAAGAAGAAAATGTACGTTTAAGGGGGGTGACAACCGCTGTTTTTTACTCCATAAAAAAACCACTAAAAACAGTCTTTTTTAAACCCCTTTGGGAAAATTAACCCCTTAAAAGACTTTTGGGCGTATGCTTAGGGCCCTTTGCGGGAAGGGGAACTTCCCGCAAATGGCGTTTGCATACCCCCCTGGGCGGATCGGCGGGTTGCGGGCGACCGCCGGGGTTCGGGGGCAGGGGGGGGGAAACCAGGGTAAATTCCCGCTGGCTTCTTGCCCCATCCCCCCCGGCCGGGTGAGCCCCGGGCCCCCGGGGTTTTGAAAAAAAATCATTACCGCGCCTGTCTTGGCCGCGATAATGATGCCGAAGCGGGGAGTGAGTCCCTCTCCCTTTAACGCCCGGCGGGGCAGGGGCCAAAAGATGTTGCTCGCCGTCTCATACCAAATCCCGGATGCTGTCTAAAATGCACCCGGGTATTTGGGGGGGAACAGTCCCCTTGCCCACAATGCTTTTGGGGGCCCAGGGGTTGTCACTAGTTGCCCATGGCGACCTTTGAAACAGCGTACGTGGTGCACGCCCCCTCTTCAAACAGCAATCTAATGATTGTTTTTCCCCCAGTGGGGTTTTTGCATTTTAAAATTTCCTAAAGGGGGGAAAAATTAAAAAAATGTGAAAAAAGTAAAAAAAAAAAAAGTAAAACACAAACAAAAAATAAAATTAAAACACATCCCACTGCCTTTTCCCCCTTTTTTAAAAAGCCAATGCCCAAAAAAGTTTCAAAAATAAATTTTAAAGTACCCAATTTTTTGGTATCCCCAAAACAAAAAAAAAAAAACAGTCAAGAATTCCCGGCCTTTTTGTGCATCCTCCCAGCACTTTAAATGGTTTAAAAAGCGATCAAAACCCTCATAAAAAACCCCAAAAAGTTGTCCCAAAAAAAAACGTCAGTTACCCCCAAAAAAAAAAATTTTCTTACACGTTCTTATACGGAAAAAATTAAAAAGTTAGGGCTTCGGGAAAGAAAAGCGATGAATTTAAATTTTATTTAACAAAATAAAAACCCCTATTTTTTTAAAAGTGTTTTAAAAATTAAAAAAAAAATATAAAAATAGGTTTATCGCGTAATTTTATCGCCCCCTGAGGTAAAGTTTAATGGTCATGGTTTTCTGCCGGTGAGTGTTTGTAAAAAATAAAAATAAAAAAAAAAACTAGGTTTGCGGGTATTTTCTTCACCCGGGCCTTTCCCAAAAAACGGTTTAAAAAACTGATAAAAATTTTTGGTCCCCCAAAAATGTTACCAATAAAAACATAAAATCACCCTCAAAAAAAAACAAGCCCTCCCAAAAGCCCCCGTACACAGAAAAAAAAAAAAGTTATGGCCCCTCAAAATAGGGCGTTTTTTTTTTTAAAAAAGTGTTTTTCCCTTTTTAAATTTTAAAAGTTTTTTTATTGTGTAAAAAAGCAGTTTTAAAACAAAAAAAAAATAAAAATTTGGGGGTATGGGCTGTAATCGTATCGCCCTTTGCTGAGTAATACAAAATGTCGCTTTTACTGAAAGGGGTTGAGGGCTTTTTAAAAATTTTTAATAAAAAAAAAAAAACCATACCGGGAAAGGGCTGTATTTTTTTTAAAAATTGCCCCCACAAAACCCCTTAATAAAAAGTGATCAAAGGGGCCCATTTGCCCCCCATAATGGTTTAAAAAAACTTTCAATCATCCCAAAACCCAAAAAAAAACCCCCCATAATAAATTTCTCGTATACAGAAAATGAAAACTTTTATGGTTTATCAGAACGGGGAAAAACAAAAAAAGGGCAATTTTTTTTAGCCTATTTCTTTTGGGTAAAAGTAAAAAAAAACAAAAAAAAACTAAAAAAAAACCCTATATCATTGCAATTGAAAAGACCCCCTTAGTAAAGATTCCTATCATTTATATGCACGGTAAAGTTGAAAAAATTGAAGCCCAAAAAAAAAAAAATTGGCGGAACGGGTTTTTCCCCTCATTTTCTTTGCCCCAATGAAAAAAAAAAAAAACTTTGGAAACATGTGAAACCAAAATGTCCCAATACACCCCTAGATGAGATCTATAGGCGGGGCGGAACCCAAAAAAGGGGGGTGCCCTTCGGGAAAAAGGTTTCCCCTGTTCTGGTATTTTGGGGCTTTTTAAATGGGGCCCGGGCCCCCACCAAAAATCGGGTTTTAAAAAATTTCCAAGAAAACACTCCCTCCCTTTCCCGCCCTGCCATGCCCCCCCAAAAGCAGTTTAAAAACCCACATGTAGGGTTTAATTGGGTTTAACTTGGAAAAAAGTGCAAAACAAGGTTTTGGGGGGTTTTTTTTTCCCCAGGTTTGCCTTGAAAAAATTATAAAATTTTCAGCAAAAAATTGCGGGTTTTATTGGAAAAAAAATGTTTTTTAAAATTTTCACAGCCAAACGTTTAAAATTTTTGGGGGTCACCCTGTGGGGTCGATATGCTCATACACCTGGGAAAATATTTCCTTAAGGGGTTTTAGTTTCCCCAAAAAATTTTGGGGTAAAATTTTTTTTGGGGGGTTTAAAAAATTTTTAGCACCTTTGGGTGTCCGACAAAACTGAAATTTGGGCCCCTAAATAAAATTTGTTTAAGGAAAAAGGGGGACCCCCAGAGTCCAGTAGGGCTCCTCTATTCGGGGCTTGTGGTTGAGCCCCTTTTAATTTCACTAGGGGCCACTTTTGGGGATCTTTTGAAAACGGAAGAATTGGGGAAAAACCCTTTTTTAATTTTCATTTCCCTGATCAAATTTAAACCCTATTTTTTGTGAATAATGCAAAAAAAATTTTAAAATCTGCAAAAAAAGTAAAATTTTGAAAAAATTTTACTTCCACTTTGCTTTTTAATTCCCGGGGAAACCCCCCAATGGGTTAATAAAAAATTTCCCAAAAAGGTTTTTGAATACTTTTTAAAGGGGGGTAGTTTCTTTAAAATGAGGTCATTTATGGGGGTATCTAAATACAGGTTTAATCAAAAATCACGTTTTGAACTGGACTGGTCCCTAAAAAATTTTGTCTTGCAAAATTTTTTTGAAAATTTTGAAAAAATTTCTAAATAAATTTTTTAAGCCCCCAAGTCGTAAAAAAAAAAAAAAAAAAAAGACATTTTTAAAAAAAAGGCCCCAAAATACAGCAGCATATGGTAGATTTTGTTAAAAAATCTATTTTTTAGTGGAATTAAATATCGGGGTTTTCATTTCAGAAAAAAATTTTAAATTTTTTAAAATTTGGGAAATTTTTCAAAAATTTTTTACGTTTTTTGTTTTTTTTTTTTCACAAATAAACAAGCAAAATTTTTTTTGGGCCAAAAAATTTTTTCTATCTTTAAAAAACAATTTTGGGCACGAGGGGAAAAAAAATCCCTTTAATCCCTGGGTAGGTTTTAAAATGTCAAAAAGGGAAATTTTCACATAAAGTGACACTGGGCAGATTTCAAAAAGGGGCTCTGTCCCGAGAGGGGCCAAAAATGGCCGGGTGGGTTTAAGGGGTTTTTAAAAGTGCTCCAGAAATTTTCCAGAAAAAATTTAGTTGTATGGGGGGGGAAAAAACAAAAAATGCTGTATTTTACTACAAATTCACCCCCTAAACACAGGCTTTTTTAACCCTTGGTTTTTAAATGAAAATCCAGAAATGGCAGATGAAAATTTTGTCATTTTATGGGGGGAAAAAAAATGCTGTATTTTACTCCATATAAAACCACTAAAAAAAGGTTAATTAGCCCTTGGAATTTTGGAAAAAGCGTTTTGAAATTTTTCCCGAAAAAATTTGTTGATTTGGGGGTTAAAAAAACCAAAACGCTTTTATTTTTTCTACAAATACCCCCCCTTTAAAAACAGGCTTTTTAAATTAAACCCTTTTGATTTGAAAGGGCTCCAGAAAATTTACCAGAAGAAATTTAGTGTATAAGGGGGGGGAAAAAACTGCTTGTATTTTATACAAAAAACCCCCCAAAATTTAAAAGGGGGTTTTTAAAAAATTTAAAACCCCTTTGGTTTTTAAAATGCGCTACCCGAAATGACCAAAAAAAAAATTTTAGTCGGTTTTTTAAAGTGGGTGAAAAAAACCGAGTATTTTAATCCATATAAAAAACCCCTAACAGGTTTATTAACCCTTGGTATTTAAATGCACTCCCCAAAAAAAAAAGACCCCCGAAAAATTTTGTCGTTTTATGGGGGTTTAAAAAAAACGTGTAAATTTTTCTTCAAAAACACCCACTAACAACATGCTTAATTTAAAACCCTTGGATATTAAATTTCGCTCCAGAAATGATCAGATGAAATTTAGGAAAGTATTTTTTGGGGGTAAAAAAAACCCCCACTTGGTTTTTACTCCAAAAGGACCCGTAACAGGCTTGGAAAAACCTTGGATATGAAATTCCCTACTGAAATTAACATGTGAAATTTAAATGTTTATGGGGCAGAATTAGCCCCCACCCTGGACTTTAATGAAAATACCCACAAACTATAAAAAAAATAACGGAAAAGGAGCAGTTTTCTGATAAAAAAGCAGTTTCTTTCAAAATGGATCAGCAGATAATCTGGTGAGCAATGACAGACTTCTGGTGGTCTCCCCCTCCTCACCAAATCTGATAAAGCTATTTGCTTTAAGTGGAGCTATGCAGCAGCAGACGGACTTTTTATGTCAGGGCACAAATGAAGAGAACTGTGAGGAAAAGAGCGTTTTTCGTCCTTATTTTAGTTTTTGGTCGTCACAGAAGCCGCCCGGTCTCTGTTTGGCTTCATGTCTGCACATGTCATTGAGGGTGTTCCTTTCTTCCTCCCAGAGTTCTCTGTCCCATGTCAGGCCATGTGCTGTGGCCATTTTAGCAATAAAAAACACGCTTCGTTCCCGCGAATCACCCCAAACTTCGACTTTGTGCAGAACCGAAGTTTTCCTGAAATTCTAAATGAATTCCACTTCATTTTGAATCGATTCGCCCCTCTCTAGTTAAAGGGCCCATAATGAGCTGCATTGAAGCAACTACTTACTGATTTGTTCCCGCCAACTGGGGTTTTCTGGTTTTATTTCAATCAGGAATTTAAGTACCCAAAATCCAGCTCTGCCTTCTAGGTCCCTGTGGCCTCCTGTCCTGGAAGAGCTGAAGCATCCTTGTACGGTTCTGTCTTCTATGAATATTGTCCCTGTGGTGCTGACGCTTCCATATCTGGCCATTGCACCAATATCTCATGCACTCAGAGTTCCTAGTTTCAGAGTTCCTGAGTTCCTGTGTCCTGGTGACCCTAATCCTTCGTTTGTTTCCTGCCTAACTCTGATCTCTGCCTGCTGGTTCAAGTCTGCAGTGCCTCCGTTGATCCAATGTCCTGCTGCTGTGCCTCCATTGTTCTTGTGTCCCTCCCTGCTGGTACAGCTGGTACCCTGGTGTCACATCTGTTTGTCTGGACTCTATTGCTCCTAACTTCTCTGAATGCAGGTGGACTGGCAGTTGTCATCTGCGGTTCCAAGGACCCACTTTCTCCACTTGAAGAGATGTTTCATGAACTGCCTGCATTTCAATAAAGTCCTTTAAAAACTTAACAATATGCTTATCTTCACTTACAATGCACTGCCCCGAACAAGAACCAAGGTGAAGAGTAACAGATCCTTCAGACAGTTGACAGGTAGGAAAGTCTAACTTTTTTCCCCCACCCTTGCCCCATTTCAAATGAATTTTCTTCCATTGGAAAATCTCCTTTAAGTACTCAACTATACCAACTCAAGAAAGAGAATTATATGAGCATTTTAGATCAGATATTACCTTTTACCTACCCTCTCATGTAAATAAATCATAGTTGCAATGTAAAAATGTTATGTTTTTTTTTAAATCCGTTTTTTTATGACACCATAGTTTACGACTTGGCAGTTAATTACAGGGTTACAGTTTATTTAAAAGAAAAACGTAAAAATTGTAAGGGGGGAGGGGTATTTTCTTTATACGAAATCCTGTTTGAAGCCATCACAACAGGAAGATATAGATACAGAAAATTAACATGTGGAGTCATTTTGGGTGAATAAACATGGGGGTAATACCAATAATACAATTCTGTTAGGGGTCTGTTATAGGTCAACAAATATAACAGAACCCATGGAAGATGTACTCCTCAGGCAAATAGGGGAAGTGGCTAACCATACTGAGGTTATTATGGGCGACTTAAGCTACCCAGGCATTCATTGGGAAACTGAAAACCTGTGGCTTTAATAAAGGAAACAGTTTGTTACCTTTCCCAAAATGGTGCAGGAGCCGACTAGAGGAAAGGCCCTTTTGTACTTAATATTGACTAACTGACCTGACAGAGTAACAAAGGTTCAGGTTGGGGGGACCTAGGAAATAGTGAAAAAACAATATAATAGCTTTCCAATTATCCTTCAATAGAGTATTTTGTGAGAAGCCACAAAAACATTGTATTTCAGGAAGGCTAATTTCAAATTTCAAAACACATTGACTGGGAAAAGGTCTTCAAAAATAAAAAAAAAAATGAGAGATCTTTGAAAACATCTAAGCATCACTGTGAGGTACATAACTTGTGGAAATAAAATAATTAGAAACAGGAATAAAAATAATGTTGATCAACAGAGATGTAAAGGAGGCAGTAAATAACAAAAGAAAGTGTTTAAGCTACTTAAACAGGCAGGCAGTGAAGAGGTACTAAAAAAAACTTCAAGGAAAAACATTAAAAATGTAAAATAGTGATAAAGACAGCAAAGCTGGAGACAGAAGGGCTTATTTCCAAAGAGAGTAAAACTAACCCCTTAATATTTAACTATTAAATAGTTAAAAAAATTAAAACTGAAAATTCTGTCCCTTTGAAAAGTAGTGAGGGAGGGTGAGGACGAGAAAGAAAACCTATTGAACTATTTTTTCTCTATCGTATTTACCAAGGAAAATGACATTCCTGTTGATAGGCAGAGGGATGAGGTAAACTCCACTTTATATGTTTTTTGTCTAACCCAGGAAGTGCATCTCAGCTTTAGCATTAAAATAGACAAATCACCAGGTCCTGATAGTATATACCCCGTGTCCTAAGGGAATTAACTGATGTGATAGACAGGCCAATAATCTTAATAAAATGACGTTCCTGTTGATGGGCAGAGGGCTGAGGAAAACTCCACCTTATATGTTTTTTGTCTAACCCAGGAAGAGCATCTCAGCGTTAGCATTAAAATAGACAAATTACCAGGTCCTGTGGTATATACCCCGTGTCCTAAGGAAATTAACTGATGTGATAGACAGGCCAATAATCTTAATATTTATTGGATTTATAGTAACTGTGTATGTCCCAAAGGATTGACACATAGCAAATGTCGTGCCAATATTCAAAAAGGGATCAAAAAGTGATCCTGGAAACTATTGGCTGGTAAGTTTAACCTCAGTTGTAGTTTAAATGTTTGAAGGTTTTCTAAGAGATGCTATGCTGGAGTATCTTACTCAAAAAAATATATAACGCCATTCCAGCATGGGTTTATGAAAGATTGGTAATGTCAAACTAATCTCATCAGCTTCTATGAGAAAGTTAGATCTAGACTTGAAAGGGGTGAGGCATTGGATGTCATATATCTAGATTTTTCGTAAGCATTTGATACTGTGCCACATAAAAGGTTGGTAAGTAAAATGGGAAAGCTTGGATTGGAGGAAAATGTTTTCAAGTGGGTAGATGTAAAACAAAGTGATAGAAAACAAAGGGGGGTGATTAATGGTACATACTCGGACTGTATTCCTGTTACTAGTGGTGTACCACAGGTTTTAGAATTGGGCCCTATTCTCTTTAATATATTCATTAATGACCTCACAGAAAGATTGCACGGTAAAATATCAATCTTTGCAATGATATTAAGCCCTGTAAAGTAATCAACACAATAAAGGATAATGTGTTATTACAAAGGGATCTGGGTAAGCTGGAGGCCTGGGCAGAGAAGTGGCAGATGAGGTTTAACACAGATAAATACAAGGTTAAGCACATGAGAAGGGACAATCCATTCCATGATTACTTGTTAAACGGAAAAATGCTGGGTAAAAGTGACATGGAGAAGGACTTGGGAATCCTAATGGACAGTAAACTTAATTGTAGCAACCAGTGTCAGGCAGCAGCTGCCAAGGCAAATAGGATTATGGGGTGTATTAAAAGGGGCATATATGCACACGATGAGAATATCATTCTCTCATTATACAAGTCTCTGGTCAAGCCATACATGGAATATTGTGTAAAGTTTTGGGCATCAGTTCACAAGAAAAACATTGTAGAGCTTGAACAGGTGCAAAAGCGGGCAACAAAAATAATAAAAGGACTGGGTGGACTGCAATACCCAGAAAGATTAGCAAGATTAGGGTTATTTAGTTTAGAGAAAAGACAGCTTTGGAGGGACATAATAAATATCAAACGTCAATATAGAGATTGCTCCCAAGATTTATTTATACCCAGGACTGTATATAGAACAAGGTGGCATCTTATATGTCTTGAGAAAAGAAAGTTTCTACATATACAAAGAAAGGGATTCTTTACTGTAAGGGCAGTGAGTCTGTAGAACTCTCTGCCAGAGGAACTTGTCATGGTAAATCCATTCACCGAGTTCAAAAAGGGTCTGAGTGCATTTCTAGATTGCAATACTATAACTACAATAAGTTATATTGACTAAAATTCTGGACAAGGGTTGTTGATCCCGGATTTATTCTGATTGCCAAATTGGAGTCGGAAGGATTTTTTTCCTTAAAATGAGGATAATTGGTTCTACCTAATTGTTTTTTACCGTAATTGTATCGACCCATAGAGTAAAAACTAACTTGTCATGTATACTGCATGGTGAGTGCTGTTAAAAATAAAAACACTACAGGCAGTTCCCGGGTTACATACGAGATAGGGACTGTAGGTTCGTTCTTAAGTTGAATTTGTATGTAAGTCGGTACATGTATATTTATTAAATGTAACTCCAGCAAAACATATTTTATTGTTTTGTGTTACTGGATAGAAGAGAGGACACCCCTTTTACATTTGTTTTGCTGTCCGTGACCCTATTTAGAAGATTTTATCTCACTTTCAAGAAAGGAATATTGGAACTGCAAACCTTGATTAAGTGTATTTGGGGGCTCAGTTAGAGGATTTTCATTTCTGTAAAAAGCTTTTATTAATTCCACAGCAGAGATCATGATGAATTCATGGAATGTATATCATATGTACAGCAAGCATACTGCATATTAACAAGCATATTAACTCTCCATGCAACATTCAAGTCCAAATATTATGTAATGTTTTGGCCAAGATTGGCCTTCTTCCAGTCACATCTCAGTCAATGTGTACAGTACGCTAAAGGAAAGCCGGTCTATAACTGGAAAAATGCTAACCAAAGCCAAATTGTCACATGTATTTTTGGACTTATAACACTGACATTTTAAGTATCTCCCTTGATTGTTGCATCATAGGGAGTTACTATACCAGTTACTCCATATGTTTGTTGTAAACAAAAAACTGTACAGTACAGTACATTTTATGAATTCAAGACTAGGTGTGCAGTGTTTTAAAGCCTCACTTTCTGTGACATCTGGATTTGAAAAAATGCCGGTTGTTGTACAAAATTAAGATGGGTAATAAAGCTTTAGAGACAACACCTTTTTCTTCCTAACTCTTACATGAGTGAATTTGATTTGCTCTCACTTTAAAGTGAAATTAAATCTTCAGCGGAAAAAACTGAAAAAAAGTGGCTTTAACCCTGGACCATACTAACCAAAAAAAAATGTGTATGGTGGGTTACTTTTATTGCAACACACAGAACTGTAAATGCTTAAACATTTTTCGAACAAAGTACAGTACACAACAAAACTGAAACAAGCTCACCACCCCTGCTGTAGGGATGCAGGGATTCGATGTGGAACATCTACTTTAGAAATCAGGGAAAAAAGGAAGATATCCAACATTCCATAAAAGCGATGAAGATTTGTTTCGGAAAAATGCAAGTAAAACCAAAGATCCCAACAAGACAGAGCAATTAGCTTATGCGTTTCAGGCTTTGACACGCCTTTATATGCAGAGGTGTTGAACATATAATTTATGGTAGGAGTAAGTGCTTTACTCTTAGCATAAAAAATATGCTCAACACCTGTGCATATAAAGGCGGTGCCGATACTGGGGCCCGCCCTGTACAAACACGTGATACTATTTACAAAGATAAAAAGATTTTATAACACCCATTTATCTTTTTATCTCATGTTTGTTCAGGACAGGCCCCAGTATGGGCAAAGCCTTTTTATGCAGATGTGTTGATCATAACCTTTATAGTAGGATTAAGGGCTGCTGTGTCAAATCCTGAAATTCATAAGCTAATTTCTCGGCCTTGTTGGCATTTTTCCAAAATATTGTAACTCTTCATCGCTTTTAAGGGAATGTTGTATATCTTCCTTTTTCCTGAATACACAGTACAGTATACACTACTACCCTATACAATATTGGTAGAGAATGATGGAGTTGCTGGGAGGATGGGACTGCTATCAGAGAGTCATAGTCTGAATCTGCTACTGGCGTTGGTTTCTTGAAGTAGACATCAAGGGAGGTTTGCACAGAGCCTCTTTTGTTTTCATAAATTGCCCTGTAACATCTCATGCCTTCAGTAATTGTATGGTAACTTTGGTGAACCTCACTGTATCAGGAGCTTGCTCCTCTAACTTCACCATCCCTGCTTCAATGAAATGAAAAGCATCAGTTAATTTTTTTCTAGAAAACTTTTTCAATTTTGGAGTGTCCGGGTCCTCGTTTTCTTCCCTAAATGCTGTTATCTGCTGGTCTAGTTACTTAAGGTTTTCATTGGTTAGTTTTTGGCCATGAGAGTTGAGTAAATGTATAACATTATTTCCACTGATGTCCAACTCCAGCTCATTACCAATAGCAACCACAACTTGCCTGGTTTTCTCAATTTCTTCATCTGTAAACCCCAGAAATTCTTGTGTAAGATGGGAGCACAATTTCTTCCAAACGCCTCACATATTTGACTCTCACTTCATCCCAGGCATCAGCAATATTTTGATGGCATCATAAACATTATAACTTTTATATAACTCCCTTAAAGGGGGTGTCTCACTACATTAATTCACCTTACCTCAGTTCTATTTTCTTGGTTTCATTTTGAATTCAGGGGGCATGTTTACTACTGGCTGCAGTAAAAGCCAGGTCTGTAGCTATAGCAACCAGTGCTGGCAGCCTATCATGAGAGAGTAAACAGGTCTGTAGCTATAGCAACCTGAGGAGCTGATGCAGCCCAAACAAGAGGGGATATCTAGGAATGGATAGGACACTGTTAATGAACATATATTGGAAAGTGACTTGTTTTTGCAAGATCTTTAACATAAAAAGCAATCCTTGTGGTGAGACAACCCCTATAAGGTCATCTCACTATTTTGGGTAGCCCTGACAGACTGTGAGAATGTCCTCCGTAAATAATAGACCTTGAAGGAGGCTATGACTCCTTGATCCATTGGCTGGAATAGTGATGTAGTGTTGATAGGTAAAAATACTACCTTTTTCATTGGGTTTGAAGTCATCTAAAGTGTTTGGATGACCCAGGGAATTGTCAAGCAGAAGGAGAATTTTAAATAGAATGTTTCTGCCCAAATAATAACAGCAGGGACAAAATGGTTCACAAACCAGTCTTCAAAAATCGCAGCTGTAACCCATGCCTTTGAATTTGTCCTCCAAATAAAAGGCAGAGATGCATTAGTAACATTATGTAGCTCCCTCAGATTTAGAGAGTGATGCACTAGCAAAGACTTGAGCATAAAATCTCCAAATGCATTACCCCCCCAAGTAGTGTTGATCGAACCGTTTGAGAAAAGCTAAGTTTGACTCGAACTTCTTGATTTTTTAGAACTCAAACATTTTACAGTTCGTTCACGTTAAGTTCATGTTCGACACGCCAGTTTTAGTTTAATTTTTAACTTCTTCCTGCACTTTTGGTGCACATCCAATCAATGCAGAGGACATAGAAGTGTGAAAAACATCATCACTGAGGTGTAGGGCTCTCATTGGCTGCTAAAATCACATGACCCTGTTATATGTATTTCACTGTATTGCCTTGTGAACGCAGGCACAAGATTTGTTTCTTAGTGATTTGAGACAGGAAAAGCTGCTATTTAGATTAGTTAGGTAGTTAGTTAGGGGGGTTACAGCAAGCTTAGGGAATCATAGACAGCAATAGTTAGGTAGTTTGGTATTGCTGGCTGCATCTTTCCCACACCCAGAAGCTGTTATTTGGCGACATTTGCAGGCTCACTTAACACCTAACTCTCATATACATCATACTCATATAATCATAATCAGTGTCCAAAAATTAATTTTTGCAGTTTTGGAGGTTCACTTTTTGCATAACACACTGTTGCCAAATCTCCTGTAGAAAGAAATCTATTTCAAATAGTGATTGGGTGCTGCAAATTATTCTGATTGAAGACAAATTCATTTTTGCAGTTTTGGAGGTTCATTGATTGTATAACACATCATTACCAAATCTCCTATAGAAAGAAATCTATTTCAAATAGTGGTTGGTTGCTACAAATTATTCTGATTGAAGAAAAAAAAATTTTTTGCAGTTGTGGGGGTTCAGTAATTGTATAGCACACCGTCTCCAAATCTACTAAACAAAGAAATATATTCTCAATAGTGGTTGGTTGTTGAAAATTATTCTTACTGGAGAAAAGTTCATTTTTGCAGCTTTGGGGTTTCAGTAATTGTATAACGCACTGTCTCCATATCTCCTATACAAATGTGGTATCCCACTAATGTGTTGAAGTTTGTATATGTTGTTCCTGGGAATATGTGTATACTGTGCTTTGTAAATTTAAGTAATGTACTGTGCAAGAGTTCCAGTCAAGGGTTAACTTAGATCCACCTACAGCACAGGGGGGCGGAGACAGGGGAGAGGAACAGGATGTGAAGAGAGCCAGGGAGGCAGTTCTTGCCATGTGGCCAGAGGAGCTGGTTAGGGATGTGCAAGAAACAGAGAGAGAGAGAGATTGCTGAGAAAAAGAGGGGAGATGACTAAGTGGCTGTGAGACACTGTTGTAAGAAGGAAAGAAACTGCTGTTGTACTCTAATCTGCACTGTGAAGGAACTACTTCCAGTAAAGTTTATGTGTTTGCATCTTCTATCTGACTGGTATCATCTTTATCCACTCAACATCCATTACAAATTCTGGCGTCCACGAACAGGATTCAAATTACCTCTGTGACCTTGGAAGACTATTTCTGCACCAGTGTAACATCATACACTTGGAGGAGGTAAGCAGAACTGCACCACGGTATACTACAGCCCCATTAACAATGTCTAAAGAAGGGGATGGTGAGCAGACCAGCACTAGTGGGTTTGCTGCTGCAGCACAGACCATGCCACTAACAATGCCTTACTATTTGGGAGCACTTTGGCTCCCTAGCTATAAAGGGGAACCCAACAGCCTCAGAGACTTTAAAGAAAAGATCTTAGCCATGTTTAGACTGTACCCAGTTACCCCTGAGCAAAAGGTGGAAATACTGATTGGCCAGCTGCAAGGTTCTGCACTAAGGGAAGTGAAATCATGGCCCTCAACAGAAAAGAAATCGGCTGAGCAAGTCCTTGAGAGACTGAGCACAATCTTTGATACTCATTAAAAATGAGATTCTTTAGCAGGAGGCAACAGTCACATGAATCTTTAAGAGACTATGCCTTAAGTTTACAAGAAGCCCTCCATGCTATTATACAAGCAGATCCTGCTGAAGTAACAAATGCTGACAGAACAGTGAGGGAACAGTTTATTGAAGGAGTAATGTCAGAGGGGACTAAACTGCCATTGAAAATGCTCTCTCTCCAGTATCCAGACTGCAGTTTCTTAGACTTC
Organism: Phyllomedusa bahiana; assembly: GCA_025379985.1. Taxonomy (NCBI): domain Eukaryota; kingdom Metazoa; phylum Chordata; class Amphibia; order Anura; family Hylidae; genus Phyllomedusa; species Phyllomedusa bahiana. The sequence goes on along the minus strand of JAODAL010045207.1, from coordinate 725 downwards.
AAAGAGATGGCTATAAAGGTTATGAATAGAGATGGGCGAATCTCTCAAAAATTCGATTCGGTCACTTCGCCGAATTTTCCGACAAAATTAGTTTCGTTCCGAATTCCTTCGGCACAAATCGCGTTAAAAGCAGCTATTTCCAGGCTGCACAGAGCCTGCAGGGTGCTGTAGAACGTTGTGCCATGCTTAAATATGCAGAGGGAGCTTGGTTTGGTCTTCATACAATGTTGTGTTTTAGTATGACACGCAGATGACTGCTGCCGCTCTTAGAATCGCTTCACTATAAAATTCCCTGGGTACTTAAGAGGGCAAAACTGACCAAAAAACTCAAGCGGGAATGTAGCCTGATAAAGTCATGCCAGCGAAAGCTGGAAAAAAACAAGCTGAGAGCTCAGGTGGCAACATTAGTGACAGAGTGTGGAGGTGACGGCGGCAGCCACAGCAGCATGAGGTCAGGCAGTGGCACATGACATTCTGGAGGTGGCAAAACACGAGGAAGCCACAGAGTGGCACAATGACTGAGAGCGGAGGTCACGGCGGCAGCAGTATGAGGTCAGGCAGTGGCACAATGAAATTCTGGAGGCGGCAAAACAGTATTAGTCCACAGAGTGGCACAATGATACAGTGTGGAGGGCACGACAGCAGCAGCATGAGATCAGGCAGTGGCACAATACATTCTGGGCGGCAAAACGTATTTGGCCCAAAAGGTGGGACAATAACGGGGG
>JAODAL010045206.1:0-32150 GCA_025379985.1 Phyllomedusa bahiana | reverse complement strand
GCGGGAAAAAAGAAGGGACCCAAGAAGAACGAAGAAGATGGGCTATACGGAGTAGGGAGGTGACCCTGCTTGCCACGGGCGCTATACCAAGCTGTGGTGCAATGGGCACATGGAACGGGACTCTGAAAGCACAGATGCTTAAAGTGGCAAGAGAAACAGTCAAACCCTGGCCAGACAGCCTGCCCATAGCTTGGTTAGAGTCAGGCACACGCCCCGGGGAAAGTTAACTCTCTTTCCCTATGAGATCCTTTTAGGCAGTGCCCCCAAGGCTAGGTGCATATTTCCGTCAGCAGTTGGAGCTACAAAATGATGCTATGACCTCTTATGTGACTGCAATGGTTAAAGAGTAGTCGCTAATGCATTCTAGAGTTTTTCATTCCAGATCCAGACTTAGACGTTGCTGCTCATAAGCTACAGCCTGGAGACTGGGTCTACGTGAAGAAGTTTGTGTGTAAAACCCTAGAGCCGAGGTTTGAGGGCCGTACCAAGTCCTGCTGACCACGATCACATCTGTCAAGGTGGCAAGAAAGCCCAATTGGATCCATGCTTCACACTGCAAGATCGCTCCAGCCCCCGGAGATGAGGCAGATGCTGCGTTTACTGATGTTAAGTAGTTATGTTGCTTTAACTCTTGGTCAGAACCCATGCATATATTGGTGTGTGATGGAGGAGTACTGGGGACCCTCTTGCTATTACTGGGGTGCTGTGGGTAGGAACACAGGGGAAGACTGGGGGGTATAGACCACAGATTGCCTTAAAGAGGGAAGAAACAGGGGAAACCTCTACTCACTAGGATGAGGTTGACAAAGACTGGAACCTGTCGAGAACAGGGAGTACCAGGAGAAAGCATGCCCCTAACGCTAGCTATTGAAGACCCTCAGGAGACTGATGGTGGCATATATGTCCTGGGAGTCCATATATTGAGTGAGGGGTCAGAAGATAGTGACACAATCAGAGTCAGGAGGAGAAGGAAAGCCTCCACAAAGGGCAGCTTTGACCCCCATGTGTATATCGATGCTATAGGAGGCCCAAGGGGGGTCCCTGATGAGTTTAAGGCAAGGGATCAAGTGGCCGCTGGGTTTGAATCTCTGCTACCGATAATCACTGTCCACCCAAACAGGAGAAACCTGCTGTACTTTTATCCCAGATAATACAGGACCGAATGGGAAGGTCACTGTGGCCATTAGAAAGCTAGATGATCTCTTAGAAGAATTAAAGCGTAACTCAGGCATAGATCACCCCTGGGAACAGTGGTTTACTTCATGGTTTAAAGGGGTTGTCTCGCTACAATGATTGGGTTTTAATTAAAAGATCTTTAAAAAACAAGCAGCTTTGCAATATATGTTCATTTGAATTGTCCTACTGATTTTGAGTTAGCCCTGTTATTAGTAATACATCAGCTTCTAAAATTTATATAGCAGCTGACCTATTGATCCTTATCTCACTGGCTGTCAGGTCTGTATGACTCATACAGGTCAGAGCAGAGAGCCCCTCCCACACAGAATGCTTCTGTAGTGGAGGGAGGGGGAGGTCTCTGGCTTCTGTGTCAGTGCTGCCTGGATTAACCCTGTGTGTGCCTGCTTCCTCCTTCTCTCTACACAGATAGATGTGACAGCAGTGACCCTGTGTGTTACTATAATCATGATGTGTCTGTGGAGCTGTCACTATAGTAATAGAACAGATAAGGCATGTGAACAGTTCATGCTTTGCTGTACTAGTGACACCTCCTGAGTATAGTAACACTTCCCAGCTGCCCTGTGTCTGTTCTGACAATGTAAGCTAAGCAGGGGGTATAGGAACACTTGAATCCCCCCTGCTCTGGCTCCACACTCAGATCAGCCTTCTCCTGTCTCCTGACTGTGGAGACAGCAGTAAGAGCTGCAGCAGACCTAGGCAGGCACACACAGGGTTAACTCTGGCAGCAAACCCCTCCTCCCCCTTGCTGTATAGAAGTTATGGAGGAGAGCTTTCTGTGTGCTGAGGGGAGGGGGGAAGAGGGAGGAGAAGAGGCAGACAAGCTAGCATGCCCCTCAATTCAACTCCCAGCCACAGACAGAGGCTGAAAGCTTTTAATGAGACAACTCCTTTAGGGGTTGGCAGGGAATGCTTGCCCAGATAGGTATTGCCATATTGATTGTGCTGCTAATTCTTGCTCTAATTGTCTGTTGTGTTCTCCCTTGTTTGAGGAAACTATTTGTGAAAGCTGTGGACCAGACTACTCCCATCATGATGAACAGTTGTGCACGGCCTGGCCTCTATGATGACAGCGACACTACCACACGCTTCAGCTGTCCAAAGCCTGACACCTATGATGATGTGGACATTAAGACACTATTCCATGAGAGACCATTGATGTCAGAAGTGCTCCGGAAAGTCATCTACTCCCCTCTGCAACCGCACATCTCATCAAACAATTAGACCATAGCAGTGTAGGGTGAGCTAGGGCGTACCAGGGACTGCGGGGCCGCCCTTGTTGGGGCGAGGCACTTCCGTAAAAAGACAGAATAGGGAAAGAGGAGAGGGAGAGATAAAAATGAGAACAAAGTCTCAAGGGGGGACTGTTGTGGATGGGAACAAAGATTATATATATATATGTGTGATCCTTTGTGTCTCTATTTTAATGTATTAGTTAGTATATACCTCACATATACATATATATATATTATATACATAATAGGCACATACTTATATAGTACAGCATGTAAAAGCTGTATGTATACCTTTTGTTATTAATGTGTTAAACAAAATTGGCCGTCTGTAGTAGTTTGTATAGATCGTCGTGTAATCCAAGATGGAGCCTAGTCAGAAGTTACACCCTGTGTTCAGACATTCCTGAAGCTGTGAGGAGTGGTCCATAGATAAGGACGAGCCAATAGACCCTCACAGCCAGGTACATGTGATGCCTTTTATCTACTAATTTGCAAAAGGGTATGAAAAGCCACCATTTTGTGAATAAAATCAGAAAGCACTTTCTAGCAGCAAGACATGTTGTGATGTGTTTTCTCGGTGCACCCTTTGTTATTTTTAAGATAATTTGAACCCCCACAAGGACAGGATAGCCCCTTTGAGGCTACTTTCCATTTCAAGGTCACAGCACAAGGGGAAAGTGTCATGGACAATGACGTGGTTTGGGGCTCTCTAGAATATTTGGCCACATGTTGTTCCCATTCAGCACCAGAAGTTTTGGCCTCATGGTCACACTTTAGTGAAGTCTCTTCGTCCAGTAATTGATGCCCCAATCTCCACCAGAAGCCCCTCATCATTCGCCCTCCACCCACCCCCTGCCATTTCCCCTCTGGACACAGTTATATAAATAGAGCTTCAACAACATACGAAGGTGAGGTTCAGGGTGCACATACTTTTAGCTATGAACAGTCCATCTGGTTACCTGCAGGGGTCTATAGTGTGTTATATACAGGATACAACAGTGGACCTTACAAAACCCATGCAGCCTCAGCCCATAGAGTATGGGATCAGGGCAGCTTCCTGCAGAGGTATAGGAGGACACCTAAAGTGCTATAAGAGGCGTCACAGGATCCGGAGGAGCACAGTATATACGTCTCACAACCACAGTAAGGTTACTGGTGACGCCCCTCGACCCTGAGCTAGTGCTACCTATAGTGTTACGGCACCAGGACCTGGGTCAGGCTTCTAGGATCCTGCTCCTGAAACCGAGATGCTCCTCAGGATGAACAGTTGTGGGAACTGTGGGTGGAAACAGATTAAAAACCATGAGATGAACCCAAGACATGGAGGAACGTGCGCACCATGACGAGGCTGCATACATGGTGGGAGCTGTAGGGCATGTTCACACTACTGACTTTTCACATAAAGTCCATGGACTGGTGAGAGCCGAATTATCTCCACTGCGAGTGGGTGAATCCACCTCCAAAACAGCAGTAAAGTGAAAGGTAACGCCTCAAAGTTCTGCTGTGCATTTGGTAACAGATGTGTGAAGAGCGCCTTAGATACAGAAAAGGTGGCTCCATAGTGGCACACTGACCAATGCTGGAAGAGGGAAGGAGAAGACAACTGGAGAGGAGGCCAGAAACTAGAAGATAATGAAAGGGGAGATTCCTGGCAGCAGTGGGGGAAGTGGAGTGGTAGTAAGGAGGGATGAGCGGAGGGGTGATCACGACCGGAGGGATGAGCGGAAGGCTGGTGGCGACCTGAGAGATGAGCGAAAGGGTGGTCGCGAGCAGAAAGATGAGGGAACGAGCAGAGAGGTGGTCGCAACCAGAGGGATGAGCGGAAGGATGCTCGCAAGCGGTGGGATGCGGGGAGAAGTGATTGCATTCAGAGGGAAGAGGCGAAGCATATATAATGTATATGCACCCACAACGCAGGATTTAGCTTTCGTCCAAACATTGGAAGCAGCTGTCCTCCAGGATAGAGAGCCACAAGTAATAGTGGCGGGGGATTTCAATGGGGTCATGTGTAATAGAGAAGATAGGAAAAGGGCAGATCTGAGGAAGGATTGTTCATGGTGGAAGGGGAGAGATTCATTGTCATGGGTGATTCTGGACCTGGGGTTAACGCATTGCTGGAGACATGGAAACCCGGAGGGAAGGGAATTCACCTTCTATTCAAATCCGCAGAATTCCTGGTCAAGAATAGACTACTTCTTCTTGAATGATAGAACGATGGGCAAATGGGTAGACTCTAGTATTCTAGATATTGTAATCTCTGACCACGCCCCAATCACGCTCACACTACAGGATACTTTCCCTAAGGGTACTGATATACTCTGGAGACTGCCGGAATTCTTCCTAAAGGAGGAGGGTTGTTATGAGCTGATGAAAAGCTGGTGGAAGGAGTTCTGTGAAACTAATGCGGGACATAGGGATAACCCTTTCTTATTTTGGGACACAGCAAAGGCTTTCCTGAGGGGGAAGATAATAGCTTATACAGCGCATATCAAAAAGCAGACCAGGGAACGGTTTCAGACAATGACTTCGCGGTTGCGGGACAGTTACACGGCTTTTCTAGGTTCTTTGAAAGAGGAGGATAAACGCAGGTGGATACAGGCGAAGCAGGAGTTGAGGGATGGCAGGAAAAATTGGACAAAATATACAGTGATCGACAAACCGTTACGTTCTTTAAATTTGGTAACAAATCAGGAAAACTTTTAGCAAACATGGCCAAAGGAAAAAGGAAAGCAACTATAATTCATGGGATCAAGGACTGCAGGGGTAACAAACATACAGACCCAAAACAAATAAATACAGTGTTTAAGGAGTATTATGAGGAGCTTTATAGGGAGGGTCACCCAGTATCAGATCAGGCCCAAACAAGCTTTTTAGATAAGTTGAAATTGCCAGCATTGTCGGAGGAGGACTTGGGATACCTTAATGCGCCCGTAGAGTTGGAGGAGTTGATGTGCACGATTAAAGGTATCACAGGGCGTAAAGCTCCGGGCCCGGACGGCATTACTGGGGGCTTTTACAAACTTTTAGGCCACGATATAGGAGAGGTACTTATCCAGGTGTTTGAGGAGATCTTAGATAAAAAGAGGGTGATGTCTTCGTCCGACACAGCCCATATCAGGGTGCTACACAAGGAGGGGAAGGTCCCGGATTGTCCTAGCTCATATAGGCCAATTTCATTAATCAATGTCGATATTAAAATATTTTCCAAATTAATGGCAAACAGACTAGCAGCGGTGGGTCACAACCAAAATGGATTCATAAAAGGAAGGTAGGGTGTGGTAAATATCAGAACAGTTTTAGCGGTATTGGACAGTTTGGAGGGAAAGGAAGACAATCAAGGATGCCCAGCTCTATTTGCCGTGGATGCCGAAAAGGCATTTGACAACGTGAAATGGTCTTGGCTATATAAGGTCATGGCCAAAATGAACATACAAGGGAACTTTAGGGCTTTTACTGAAGCCATATATGACCAACCGATGGCAAGAGTAAGCACTCCTGGTTTCCTCTCAGATCCTATTCGGTTACAGAAAGGGACACGACAGGGGTGCCCGCTTTCCCCATTACTATTTAATATTGCACTGGAGCCAGTCATTAGATATTTAGTCTCTTTTCCGATACCTTTGAGGGAATAAAAGTGGGCAAAGAGGAGGTCAAGTTATGCTGCTTTGCAGATGACATGATGCTTTTCTTGAACTCACCAAGGGATCATCTGGGAAAGGTAATTGCATTTCTGAATCAAGTGGGACCCCTTAGTGGGTATAAAATCAACATATCTAAAAGTCAGCTGCTTTTTTTAGGGGACCATGGAGAAGGGGTACAGTTAAGAGAGGAGGTTCAGGTGGTCTCTTCCTCCTTGACATATTTGGGGATAAGAATAGGAAGAAAGAACTCTTATTTATATCAATTGAACTATAGGCCCTTGATAGATAAAATACTAGGAGAGTTGAAAAGGTGGAGTACATTACCGTTATCATTATTTGGTAGGGCGCAGCTGATAAAAATGATAAGCTTTGCTCGCTTATTATATCCCTTGCAAAATTTGCCAATTCTTCTGAAACATACGGATGTAAACAGGTTACAATCCGCATTTGTAAAATTTTTGTGGAATTCCAAGAGGCCTAGGATTTCCTATAAAAAGCTTAGTTTGTCCAAGTTGGACGGAGGTCTGAACCTTCCCAACATTAGAATGTATAATTTAGCGGCGTTGGTGCGCCATGTGAGGGACTGGCTAAACGAGAGCAATAGCTTCTCTAACTTACACCTTGAACGGCAGCTGGCTTGCCCGGAGAACCTGGTTGCGCTCTTACATACAGCAGTTAGGGATCTTCCCCCGCATGTTAAACGGAGTGTGGTTCTCAGAGACACTATTGCCACATGGAAGCATGTCAGGAAGCTGTTCACTTTGCCGGTGCATCTCTCAAAATATGCTCCCATCTGGGAATTGCCCACATTTCCGGCAGGAAGGGAAAATAAGTTTTTCGAAGAATGGAGAAGTAAAAATATAAGATCGATAGGAGACCTAATCAATGAGCAGGATAATAGGTTCATGACATGGCAAGAAATGAAAGAGAAATACGGTTTCAGGGAGGGACAAGTCTTCCAATTCTGGCAAGTGATGGCCTTTTGTAAGTCTAAGATTAAAAATTTAGCGGCAGCAGAGATGCCAGGCAGTTTTGATGATTTGGTAAAGGATCAGGATCGCTGTGGTTCCCTGTCCGTGATTTACAGGAGATTATGTGACAGAGTGCTAGCGCCAACTAAGGAATCCTGTTTTCGTTCGTGGGAAAGGGAGCTGAGAGACGCAGAGATCCAGCAAAAAATCAGAGCAGGGTGGGGGAAAATTAGAGCTTCTATTATTAACGAAAACTGGAGGGAAATGTTCTTCCGCTTGGCTCACAAAGCCACTTACGCGTTTAATCTTCCGTTAAGAAATGCACCAGCGCACTATCTCAGGGAATGTCCCAAATGTAAGCTACAGAAGACCGACCTGTTACATGGCATATGGCATTGCCCGAAGCTAAAGAAATATTGGGATGAAATTCTGTTGCTGATTAGAGAGGTGTGGAATGTGGAGGTCAGAGTGATCCTATAAGCACGATTTTCCATTATATCCTTGTAAGGGACAACAGGACGGGAGAGACTCCTGCCTTATTAAATCACAAGGGGGTGCACACGTTATTGATGGTTGCAAAGAAGTGTATCCTAAGACATTGGTTGGAGGAGAGTGTCCCGACAAAGGATGAAGCTGTCCTTTTGATCAAGAGATTGCTAACCATAGATAGGATTGAGGCGGAAACAAATAAGAGCTCTTTATCTGAGAAGTTCTTTAAAAAGTGGAAGAGTTTTATAGTTAAAACTTTTTCAGATGAAGAGGTAGGGGCGCTGATGGATCACTTTCGCACTTCTGATTACTACCTCAGGGAAAAGTTGGCTGGATCCTTGGGCAGACTAGAGGTAGGGGATGATACATGACCAGGGAACGTATAGGTTGTCTAAGAAAGGTAACAAGGGAGGAATTCCCGCACTGTGTAGGTGATCTTATTAGAATATTCCTTGAAGAGGAAAGGGTGGTTTCACAATATTTTTGGTGACAATATTTTCCATTTCCGGGGTGGCTGGTGGGTGGTAGGGGAGGGGCTTTATAGGGATTGTTTAATATTGGCTCGGTTTATTTTTATGGATGTTAATATAATTAAATGGAGAAGTGTAAGCGTTAAAGGAGCATTTAACTGTTACGTATTGAAGTATTATATGTATATTGCGATGTGATTGTTTGTAAAGGATGACATTTTTGTTCTCAATAAAAATCATCGTTTAAAAAAAAAAAAAAGAGTGAAGAGGCGATTGTGACTGGAGGGATTGTCACGGGCCGAGGGGTGGCCGCGACCGAATGGAAGAGTGGATGGGTTGACACGACCAGAGGGGGGAATGGAGGGGTGGTCACAGGCAGAAAGTTGAGCGGAGGGGTGGTTGCAACCAGAGGGATGAGCAGAGGGGCGGTCACGGATGGAGGGATGACTGTAGCGGTGGTGCCTGGCAGTGTTTTTCTTAACCAGCCAGCGGAGGCATGAGCGGACGGGTGGTCGCGACCAGTGGAATGTGGAGAGGAGTGATTGCAGATGGAAAAGGAAAGGGGCGATTGCGACCGGAGGGATGAGCGGAGGGGCGGTCGTGACCGGAGGGGATGAGCGGAGGGGCGGTCGTGACCGGAGGGGATGAGCGGAGGGATGAGTGGAGGGATGAGTGGAGGCGGTGACGGAGGGGTATGCGGTCGTGAGCGGAGGAGATGACGGAGGGGCGGTCTTGACCGGAGGGATGAGCGGAGGGGCGGTCGTGACCGGGATGGCGGAGGGCGGTCTGACGGAGGGATGAGCGGAGGGGCGGTCGTGACCGGAGGGATGAGCGGAGGGGCGGTCGTGACCGGAGGGGATGAGCGGAGGGGCGGTTGTGAGCGGAGGGGATGAGCGGAGGGGCGGTCGTGACCGGAGGGAGGGGCGGTCGTGAGCGGAGGGATGAGCGGAGGGGCGGTCGTGAGTGGAGGGATGAGCGGAGGGGCGGTCGTGAGTGGAGGGGATGAGCGGAGGGGCGGGGGTGGTGAGCGGAGAGGTGGTCTTGAGCGGATGGGCGGTCATGAGCGGGGGGCGTCGTGAGCGGAGGGTGCGTTGTGACGAGGATGAGCGGAGGGGCGGTCATGAGCGGAGGGGCGGTCATGAGCGGAGGGGATGAGCGGAGAGGATGTGCGGAGGGGCGGTCGTGACCGGAGGGGGATGTGCGCAGGGGGGGTCGTGAGCGGAGGGGATGTGCGGAGGAGTGGTCGTGAGCGGAGGGGCGGTCGTGAGCGGAGGGGATGAGCGGAGGGGCGGTCGTGAGCGGAGGGGCGGTCGTGAGCGGAGGGATGAGCGGAGGAGGGGCGGTCGTGACCGGAGGGGGATGAGCGAAGGGGTGGTCGCGAGCGGAGGGGATGAGCGGAGGAGCGTTCGTGAGCGGAGGGGCGGTCGTGAGCGGAGGGATGAGCGGAGGGGCGGTTGTGAGCGGAGGGGCGTCGTGAGCAGAGGATGAGAGGGGATGCGGTCGTGACCGAGGGGAATGAGCGGAAGGGGTGGTCGTGAGCGGAGGGGATGATGAGAGCGGTAGTGGAGGGAGTGCGGTCGTGAGGGAGGGGAGGCGGACGGGGCGGGTGGTCGTGAGGGAGGGGATGAGCGGAGATGAGCGGAGGGCGTGTGTGAGCGGATGGCGGGATCTATGGCGGTAGGGGGTCGGCCGAGCGGTAGGGAGGCGGTCGTGATGGAGGGATAGCGGGAGGGGATGAGCGGAGGGATGAGCGGAGGGGCGGTCGTGAGCGGAGGGGATGAGCGGAGGGGCGGTCGTGAGCGGAGGGGATGAGCGGAGGGGCGGTCGTGACGGAGGGATGAGCGGAGGGGCGTATGAGTGGAGGGTGAGCGGGGCGGTCGTGACGGAGGGGCGTCTTGAGCGAATGGGGCGTCGGTGAGCGAGGCGCGGTCGTGAGATGAGGCGGTTGGAGGTGATCGTGAGCGGAGGGGCAGTCGTGAGCGGAGGGATGACCGGAGGGGCAGTCATGACCGGAGGGATGAGCGGAGGGGCGGTCATGAGCGGAGGGATGAGCGGAGGGGCGGTCGTGACCGGAGGGATGAGCGGAGAGGATGAGCGGAGGGGCGGTCGTGACCGGAGGGATGAGCGGAGGGATGAGCGGAGGGGCGGTCGTGAGCGGAGAGGATGAGCGGAGGGGCGGTCGTGACCGGCGGGGGATGCGCGGAGGGGCGGTCGCGAGCGGAGGGGATGAGCGGATGGGTTGACACGACCAGAGGGGGGAATGGAGGGGTGGTCACAGGCAGAAAGTTGAGCGGAGGGGTGGTTGCAACCAGAGGGATGAGCAGAGGGCGGGTCACGGTGGAGGGATAACTGTAGCGGGGGTTTTGCCTGGCAGTGTTTTTCTTAACCAGCCAGGGGAAAGGCATGAGCGGACGGGTGGTCGCGACCATTGGAATGTGGAGAGGAGTGATTGCAGATGGAAAAGGAAGGGGGCGATTGCGACCGAGGGATGAGCGGAGGGCGGCCCGTGACCGGGGGGTGAGCGGGGAGGCGTGTACCGGAGGGGATGGCGGAGGGGCGGTCGTGACCAGAGGGGATGACGGAGGAGGATGGTGGAGGGCGGTCGTGACCGGAGGGGATGAGCGGTCGTGAGCGTAGGGATGAGCGGAGGGGCGGATGTGACCGGAGGGATGAGCGGAGGGGCGGTCGTGACCTGAGGGATGAGCGGAGGGGCAGTCGTGACCTGAGGGATGAGCGGAGGGGCAGTCGTGACCGGAGGGATGAGCGGAGGGGCAGTCGTGACCGGAGGGGATGAGCGGAGGGGCAGTCGTGAGCGGAGGGGATGAGCGGAGGGGCGGTCGTGACCGGAGGGGAGGACGGGAGCGGAGGGGATGAGCGGAGGGGCGGTCGTGAGTGGAGGGGATGAGCGGAGGGGCGGTCGTGAGTGGAGGGGATGAGCGGAGGGGCGGTGGTGAGCGGAGAGGTGGTCTTGAGCGGATGGGGCGGTCTTGAGCGGAGGGGCGGTCGTGAGCGGAGGGGCGGTTGTGACCGGAGGGATGAGCGGAGGGGCAGTCGTGACCGGAGAGGATGAGCGGAGGGGCGGTCTTGAGCGGAGGGGATGAGCGGAGGGGCGGTCGTGAGCGGAGGAGATGAGCGGAGGGGCGGTCGTGACCGGAGGGGGACGAGCGAAGGGGTGGTCGCGAGCGGAGGGGATGAGCGGAGGGGCGGTCGTGAGCGGAGGGGCGGTCGTCTGCGGAGCGGATGAGCGGAGGGGCGGTCGTGAGCGGAGGGGCGGTCGTGAGCGGAGGGATGAGCGGAGGGGCGGTCGTGAGCGGAGGGGCGGTCGTGAGCGGAGGAGAAGAGCGGAGGGGCGGTCGTGAGCGGAGGGATGAGCGGAGGGGCGGTCGTGAGCGGTGGTGAAGAGCGGAGGGGCGGTCGTGAGCGGAGGAGATGAGTGGAGGAGCGGTCGTGAGCGGGGGGGCGGTCGTGAGCGGAGGGATGAGCGGAGGGGCGGTCGTGAGCGGTGGGGATGAGCGGAGGGGCGGGCGTGCGGGGCGGGGTTGAGCGGAGGGGCGGTTGTGAGCGGAGGGATGAGCGGAGGGGCGGTCGTGATCGGAGGGATGAGCGGTCGTGACCGGAGGGATGAGCGGAGGGGCGGTCGTGAGCGGAGGGTTGAGCGGAGGGCGGTCTTTGCCCGGAGGGGATGAGCGGAGAGGATGAGCTAAGGGGCGGTCGTGAGCGGAGGGGCGGTCGTGACCGGAGGGATGAGCGGTAGGGCGGTCGTGAGCGGAGGGGATGAGCGGAGGGGCGGTCGTGAGTGGAGGGGATGAGCGGTGGGGCGGTCGTGCCCGGTGGGATGAGCGGTTGGGCGGTCGTGAGCGGAGGGGATGAGCGGAGGGGCGGTCGTGAGCGGAGGGACGGTCTTGAGCGGATGGGGCGGTCTTGAGCGGAGGGGCGGTCGTGAGCCGAGGGGCGGTTGTGACCGGAGGGATGAGCGGAGGGGCAGTCGTGACCGGAGGGGATGAGCGGAGGGGCAGTCGTGACCGGAGGGGATGAGCGGAGGGGCGGACGTGAGCGGAGGGGATGAGCGGAGGGGCAGTCGTGACCGGAGGGATGAGCGGAGAGGATGAGCGGAGGGGCGGTCGGGAACGGAGGGATGAGCGGAGGGGCGGTTGTGAGTGGAGGGGATGAGCGGAGGGGCGATCGTGAGCGGAGGGGCGATCGTGAGCGGAGTGGCGGTCGTGAGCGGAGGGGCGGTCGTGAGGGGAGGGGATGAGCGGAGGGGCGGTCGTGAGCGGAGGGGCGGTCATGAGCGGAGGGGCGGTCATGAGCGGAGGGATGAGCGGAGGGGCGGTAGTGAGCGGAGGGGCGGTCGTGAGCGGAGGGGTGAGCGGAGGGGCGGTCGTGAGCGGAGGGATGTGCGGAGGGATGTGCGGAGGGATGAGCGGAGGGGCGGTCGTGAGCGGAGGGGATGAGCGGAGGGGCGGTCGTGAGCGGAGGGGATGAGCGGAGGGGCGGTCGTGAGCGGAGGGATGAGCGGAGGGGCGGTCGTGAGCGGAGGGGATGAGCGGAGGGGCGGTCGTGAGCGGAGGGGATGAGCGGAGGGGCGGTCGTGAGCGGAGGGATGAGCGGAGGGGCGGTCGTGAGCGGAGGGGATGAGCGGAGGGGCGGTCGTGAGCGGAGGGGATGAGCGGAGGGGCGGTCGTGAGCGGAGGGGATGAGCGGAGGGGCGGTCGTGAGCGGAGGGGCGGTCGTGAGCGGAGGGATGAGCGGAGGGGCGGTCGTGAGCGGAGGGATGAGCGGAGGGGCAGTCGTGAGCGGAGGGATGAGCGGTGGGGTGGTCGTGACCGGAGGGATGAGCGGAGGGGCGGTCGTGACCGGAGGGATGAGCGGTCGTGACCGGAGGGATGAGCGGAGGGGCGGTCGTGACAGGAGGGATGAGCGGTCGTGACCGGAGGGATGAGCGGAGGGGCGGTCGTGACCGGAGGGATGAGCGGAGGGGCGGTCGTGACCGGAGGGATGAGCCGAGGGGCGGTCGTGACCGGAGGGGATGAGCGGAAAGGATGAGCGGAGAGGATGAGCGGAGGGGCGGTCGTGAGCGGAGGGGATGAGCGGAGGGGCGGTCGTGACAGGAGGGGATGAGGGGAGGGGCGGTCGTGAGTGGAGGGGATGAGCAGAGGGGCGGTCGTGAGTGGAGGGGATGAGCGGAGGGGCGGTCGTGCGGGGCGGGGATGAGCGGAGGGGCGGTCGTGAGCGGAGGGGCGGTCTTGAGCGGATGGGGCGGTCGTGAGCGGAGGGGCGGTCGTGAGCGGAGGGGCGGTTGTGACCGGAGGGATGAGCGGAGGGGCAGTCGTGACCGGAGGGATGAGCGGAGGGGCAGTCGTGACCGGAGGGGATGAGCGGAGGGGTGGTCGTGAGCGGAGGGGATGAGCGGAGGGGCGGTCGTGACCGGAGGGATGAGCGGAGAGGATGAGCGGAGGGGCGGTCGTGACCGGAGGGGGATAAAGCGGAGGGCGGGTCGCGAGCGGAGGGGGAATGAGCGGAGGGCGATCGTTGAGCGGAGGGGCGGTCGTGAGCGGAGGGGCGGTCGTGAGGGGGAGGGGTGAGCGGAGGAGCGGTCGTGAGCGGAGGGGCGGTCGTGAGCGGAGGGATGAGCGGAGGGGCGGTTGGGAGCGAAGGGGCGGTCGGGAGCGGAGGGGCGGTCGTGAGCGGAGGGGCGGTCGTGAGCGGAGGGGCGGTCGTGAGCGGAGGGATGAGCGGTGGGGCGGTCGTGAGCGGAGGGATGAGCGGAGGGGCGGTTGTGAGCGGAGGGGATGAGCGGAGGGGCGGTCGTGAGCGGAGGGGATGAGCGGAGGGGCGGTCGTGAGCGGAGGGGATGAGCGGAGGGATGAGCGGAGGGGCAGTCGTGAGCGGAGGGATGAGCGGAGGGGCGGTCGTGACCAGAGGGGATGAGCGGAGATGAGCGGAGGGGCGGTCGTGAGCGGAGGGGATGAGTGGAGGGGCAGTCGTGACCGGAGGGATGAGCGGAGAGGATGAGCGAAGGGGTGGTCGCGAGCGGAGGGGATGAGCGGAGGGGCGGTCGTGACCGGAGAGCGGAGGGGCGGTCGTGAGCGGAGGGGCGGTCGTGAGCGGAGGGGCGGTCTTGAGCGGAGGGGCGGTGGTGAGCGGAGGGGCGTTTGTGAGCGGAGGGATGAGCGGAGGGGCGGTCGGGTGTGGTGGGGATGAGCGGAGGGGCGGTCATGAGCGGAGGGGATGAGCGGAGGGGCGGTCGTGACCGGAGGGATGAGCGGAGAGGATGAGCGGAGGGGCGGTCGTGACCGGAGGGGGATGAGCTCAGGGGTGGTCACGAGCAGAGGGGATGAGCGGAGGGGCGGTCGTGAGCGGAGGGGCGGTCGTGAGCGGAGGGGATGAGCGGAGGGGCGGTCGTGAGCGGAGGGGCGGTCGTGAGCGGAGGGGATGAGCGGAGGGGCGGTCGTGAGCGGAGGGGCGGTCGTGAGCGGAGGGATGAGCGGAGGAGCGATCGTGAGCGGAGGGGCGGTCGTGAGCGGAGGGGATGAGCGGAGGGGCGGTAGGGAGCGGCGGGGCGGACCGGAGCGGAGGGGCGGTCGTGAGCGGAGGGGCGGTCGTGAGCGGAGGAGCGGTCGTGAGCGGAGGGGATGAGCGGTGGGGCGGTCGTGAGCGGAGGGGATGAGCGGAGGGGCGGTCATGAGCGTAGGGGATCAGCGGAGGGGCGGTCGTGAGCGGAGGGGATGAGCGGAGGGGCGGTCGTGAGTGGAGGGGATGAGCGGAGGGGCAGTCGTGAGCGGAGGGATGAGCGGAGGGGCGGTCGTGACCGGAGGGACTGAGCGGAGAGGATGAGCGGAGGGGCGGTCGTGAGCGGAGGGGATGAGCGGAGGGGCGGTCGTGACCGGAGGGATGAGCGGAGGGGTGGTCGTGAGCGGAGGTGATGAGCGGAGGGGCGGTCGTGAGCGGAGGGATGAGCGGAGGGGCGGTCGTGAGCGGAGGGGCGGTCTTGAGTGGATGGGGCGGTCTTGAGTGGAGGGGCGGTCGTGAGCGGAGGGGCGGTTGTGACCGGAGGGATGAGTGGAGGGGCGGTCGTGAGTGGAGGGATTGAGCGGAGGGGCGGTCATGAGCGGAGGGGATGAGCGGAGGGGATGAGCGGAGGGGATGAGCGGAGCGGCGGTCGTGACAGGAGGGATGAGCGGAAAGGATGAGCGGAGGGGCGGTCGTGACCGGAGGGGGATGAGCGGAGGGGGGGTAGGGAGCGGACGGCATGAGCGGAGGGGCGATCGTGAGCGGAGGGGCGGTCGTGAGCGGAGGGGATGAGCGGAGGGGCGGTCGTGAGCGGAGGGGCGGTCGTGAGCGGAGGGGCGGTTGTGAGCGGAGGGGCGGTCGTGAGCGGAGGGGCGGTCGTGAGCGGAGGGATGAGCGGAGGGGCGGTCGTGAGCGGAGGGGATGAGCGGAGGGGCGGTCGTGAGCGGAGGGATGAGCGGAGGGGCGGTCGTGAGCGGAGGGGCGGTCGTGAGCGGAGGGGATGAGCGGAGGGGCGGTCGTGAGCGGAGGGGATGAGCGGAGGGGCGGTCGTGACCGGAGGGAAGAGCAGAGGGGCGGTCGTAAGCAGCGGGATGAGCGGAGGGGCGGTCGTGAGCGGAGGGATGAGCAGAGGGGCGGTCGTGAGCGGAGGGGCGGTCGTGAGCGGAGGGATGAGCGGAGGGGCGGTCGTGAATGGAGGGATGAGCGGAGGGGCGGTCGTGAGCGGAGGGATGAGCGGAGGGGTGGTCGTGAGCGAAGGGGATGAGCGGAGGGGCGGTCGTGAGCGGAGGGGATGAGCGGAGGGGCGGTCGTGAGCGGAGGGGATGAGCGGAGGGGCGGTCGTGACCGGAGGGGATGAGCGGAGGGGCGGTCGTGACCGGAGGGGTGGTCGTGAGCGGAGGGGCGGTCGTGAGCGGAGGGATGAGCGGAGGGGCGGTCGTGAGCGGAGGGGCGGTCGTGAGCGGAGGGATGAGCGGAGGGGCGGTTGTGAGCGGAGGGGCGGTCGTGAGCGGAGGGATGAGCGGAGGGGCGGTCGTGAGCGGAGGGGCGGTCGTGAGCGGAGGGATGAGCGGAGGGGCGGTCGTGAGCGGAGGGATGAGCGGAGGGGCGGTCGTGAGCGGAGGGATGAGCGGAGGGGCGGTTGTGAGCGGAGGGATGAGCGGAGGGGCGGTCGTGAGCGGAGGGGATGAGCGGAGGGGCGGTCGTGAGCGGAGAGGATGAGCGGAGGAGCGGTCGTGAGCGGAGGGGATGAGCTGAGGGGGGGTCGTGAGCGGAGAGGATGAGCGGAGGGGCGGTCGTGAGCGGAGGGGCGGTCGGAGGAGCGGTCGTGAGCGGAGGGGATGAGCGGAAGGGCGGTCGTGAGCGGAGGGGTGGTCGTGAGCGGAGGGATGAGCGGAGGGGCGGTCGTGAGCGGAGGGGCGGTCGTGAGCGGAGGGGCGGTCGTGAGCGGAGGGATGAGCGGAGGGGCGGTCGTGACCGGAGGGGTGGTCGTGAGCGGAGGGATGAGCGGAGGGGCACTTGTGAGCGGAGGGGCGGTCGTGAGCAGAGGGGCGGAGTGAGCGGAGGGATGAGCGGCAGGGCGGTCGTGAGAGGGGGGGTTGAGCGGAGGGGTGGTCGCGAGCGGAGGGATGAGCGGAGGGATGAGTGGAGGGGCGGTCGTGAGCGGAGAGGATGAGCGGAGGGATGAGTGCAGGGGCGGTCGTGAGCGGAGGGGATGAGCGGAGGGGCGGTCGTGAGCGGAGGGGCGGTTGTGACCGGAGGGATGAGCGGAGGGGCAGTCGTGACCGGAGGGATGAGCGGAGGGGCAGTCGTGACCGGAGGGATGAGCGGAGGGGCAGTCGTGACCGGAGGGATGAGCGGAGGGGCAGTCGTGACCGGAGGGATGAGCGGAGGGGCAGTCGTGACCGGAGGGGATGAGCGGAGGGGCGGTCGTGAGCGGAGGGGCGGTCGTGAGCGGGAGGGGTGACTGTAGCGGTGGTGACTGGCAGGGGAGTGGTGGTTTTCTTAACCCGTTTACCTTCTACCGAATAACTGACACCAGACATCCAGATTTCAAGACAAAATTCAATAAATTTACAGACAAATCACAAAGAACACAAGAGACGTCAGATTTACATCATTAAAACGGAGGAGTCATGTAAAACGAGGCGGACGCCAGGTGTGGGAGCGCTCCCAGGGCAGAGGGGACGCGCTGTAGAAGACGGATTTCCCTGCAGACGATGTTCTCTACAGTAAGAGCAGAGTCGGGGCTGCAATCCTCACAGGGACACTGTCCCCCCACCCAGAGGCCTCCACGCAGATGCTTTCCGGTACGACTGCGCCAGGACAATCATCATTGATGGCAAAACAGGAGCAGATTGGCTCAGACACAGGCCACACCCCCTGATAGTCCCAGAAGCCACACCCCTTCCTTAGCAGCCTCCATTTCTGCCTTCTTTTGTATGAAGGCGGCTTGCATTTGGTTGGCCTCTGCATGTGCATCGATAAGTTGCTAGCCAAGCACGGAGTATTTTGAACAATGTGACTTTGATGATCATTTTGAACGTCTGGTGTTTCCAGTAATTGTGCGATTCTTGCTGTTTTAAAACTTAATGTCACGTATTAAGATGTCTCTTTCCAAATTAAGATGAGTGAATTGTAATTCTTCTAGAGAGTCCTGAGTATTAAAGGGGTTATCTCACTACGAAGATCATATCTCTAATGATGGGGACAGTAAAAATAAGCACTTTTGTAATTGGTTTGCTTTAGCTAAGTCACTTAGTATAGTAGATGTGAGCTGAACTGTGCATCTACAGCTATTTTTGCAGCTTCTGGTCGGGAAACGCTCCCTTTTCCGTGATTGGCTGGCTGACATTTCATTGAGCCTGTTGGGACACGCCCCCTACACTGTGATTGGCTGACTGACATTTCATTAAGCCTGTTGGGATAATCTCCCAGATGGGAAACACCCCGGACACGCCCCCCTGCGCTGTGATTGGCTGCCTGCACACTCCGTGTTTACTTCCCTCTAAGCTGGGGAAACCAAAAGTGAAACAAACTAGGTGAGAGGGCTGCTGGCTACATACTCATCTCCTAGCTCTAAGGTGAACGATCTGGGCAATTACTGACTGTCCCCTCTAGATTCACTCTCCCCTCATATAACACAGTCTTATATCCCGTGCTCCCTCCATATAACAGTCTTTTATCCTGTGCTCCCTCCATATAACACAGTCACACAGTCTCCTACCTGATCACAGAGGGGGAGGAAGGGGGACAGTGTGCATTCCTGATGTCTTTCATCAGTTCAGTCCGTGTGTATAACTGTCTATAGCAGCGGTGGTGAACCTATGGCACGCATGCCAGGCTGGCCACCGCTGCCTTCCTGTACTGTCACCCGGACGCCGCGCCAGCAGGGCTCGGCGTCCGGGTCACAATGTCGGACCTGAGGCCTTCAGCAGCCCCCGGCCTAACACAGCGGCACTCGGGACCCGCCGCGCAACCTCAGCGTTGAGGGGGCGCCGCGTCCCTTGTCGTCAGCTGGGCAGCGACGCGATGTAGTAACATCATCGCGCCGCTGCCAGTCCTCGGGCGCACAGCCATCCTAGACTGTGCACCTGAGGAGCTGACAGAGGAGCGCGCAGCTGGGAAAGAAGAGGAGAAGATAGAAGAGGAGCGCGCGGCTGGGAAAGAAGAGAAGATAGAAGAGGAGCGCGCGGCTGGGACGGAAGTAAGGTGAGTATTAGGGTTATTAGGGGGGAGCAGGCTATATACAGGCGGCTGGGGGTGAGCAGGCTATATACAGGCGGCTGGGGGTGAGCAGGCTATATACAGGCGGCTGGGGGTGAGCAGGCTATATACAGGCGGCTGGGGGTGAGCAGGCTATATACAGGCGGCTGGGGGGGAGCAGGCTTTATACAGTCGGCTGGGGGGGAGCAGGCTATATCCAGGCGGCTGGGGGGGAGAATGTTATATCCTGGCGGCGGGGGGGGGAGCCGGCTATATACCGGCGGCGGGGGGTGAGCAGGCTATATACAGGCGGCTGGGGGTGAGCAGGCTATATACAGGCGGCTGGGGGAGCAGGCTATATACAGGCGGCTGGGGGTGAGCAGGCTATATACAGGCGGCTGGGGGTGAGCAGGCTATATACAGGCGGCTTTGGGGAGCAGGCTATATACAGGCGGCTGGGGGGGTGCAGGCTATATACAGGCGGCTGGGGGTGAGCAGGCTATATACAGGCGGCTGGGGGTGAGCAGGCTATATACAGGCGGCTGGGGAGGAGCAGGCTATATACAGGCGGCTGGGGGGGAGCAGGCTATATACAGGCGGCTGGGGGTGAGCAGGCTATATACAGGCGGCTGGGGGGTGAGCAGGCTATATACAGGCGGCTGGGGGGTGAGCAGGCTATATACAGGCGGCTGGGGTGAGCAGGCTATATACAGGCGGCTGGAGGGGGGGCAGGCTATATACAGGCGGCTGGGGGTGAGCAGGCTATATACAACAAAACTTAATTAGGCTGTGCACATCTAAAATATATTTTGAAAAACGTAAGCATAGGTGCACACTGAAAAGGCAATAGCATACATCTAATACAAATTATCAGTGGCACATAAAAAACTAAATGAAACATTAAGGCCGTGTTCACACGGCTTATTTCCGACGGATTTGTGAGCCGTAATGAGCTCACAAATCCGCCGTGAATAAGGGGCGGGATGGGCGCGGGGCCGGAGCGCGGCGGGGGCGCCGCTCCCGGCCCCATAGACAATGCATTGTTTACGGCGCGTCCGCGCCGTAAATAATGTGCATGTCACTTTCTCCCCCCCACGGCGGATTTGCCGAGCGGGGAGGAGCGACTAATTCCACTGTTCTCTATGAGAGCAGTGAATTACCGTAATGACAGGGACGGATTGGCGCCGTACTGAAGCGCCAATCCGGCGCGGAGTACGGCGCCAATCCGTCCCCAAATAAGCCGTGTGAACGAGGCCTAAGGCATATAGGAATATTGGAAATGCATTACAGCTAAGGAAAATATGAAAAACCTGGGACTCTTAGTTTACAGTTTTTGATCAAGAATTGTTTAAGCTCACCTCCCAATAGCGTCAAGGGGATCCCAGCACAGGTGAGTCCCTAACCACTAACATGTTACCTCACTAGGAGTCCGTTCAGACTACAACTTCTCAGGGAGTGATCCCTTTGCTGGGATCCCCTTGACGCTATTGGGAGGTGAGCTCAATACAATCTTTAATCAAAAACTGTAAACTAAGAGTCCCAGGTTTTTCATATTTTCCTTAGCAGTAATGCATTTCCAATATTCCTATATACCTTGATGTTTCACTTAGTTTTTAGTGTGCCACTGATATTTGTATTTAGAAGCAGGCTATATACAGGCTGGTGGGGAGAGCTGGCTACATACAGGCTGGTGTGGAGAGCTGGCTATATACTGCTGTGGGGAGCCGGCTATATACATGCCGGAGGAGCCGGCTATATACTGCTGTGGGGAGAGCTATATCTATATACTGGCTGTGGGGAGAGCTATCTATATACTGGGTGGTGGGGAGAATTATCTGTATACTGTTTGGTGGGGAGAGCGATCTGTATACTGTTTGGTGGGGAGAGCTATCTGTATACTGTTTGGTGGGGAGAGCTATCTGTATACTGGCTGGTGGAGCTATCTATCTGTATACTGTCTGTGGGGAGCTGTATACTGCCTGAGGGGACCTATATCTATATACCTCCCTAATTGAGGGGACCTATACACCTACCTAACTTAGGGGACTTATATAATTATAAGTAAGGAGTTGCTGGAAAAGTGAGGATTCTATATTGTGGGCTAAATCTGCAGGGATGAGTGTTGGTCGGGAGTAATCAGCGAGAGGTGGGGAACAGATGGAGATGAAACCGGATTGTGACCGACTTACTGGAGAAACGTCACATGTGAGTCACTAAATGTGCCTGAAATGTAATCTCTTATGTGTGCAAAGTGTAATGGTTTTTATTTAGTAATGGTGTGGCGGTATTATTCAGTCACCATGTGGTGGTGATACGTAGCAGTATTATTCAGTCACTAAGTGGTGGTGGTGTTGGGGTATTATTCAGCCACTTTGTGGTGGCGATACGTAGCGGTATTATTCAGTCACTATGTGGTGGTGGTGGCGTTGTGGTATTATTCAGTCACTATGTGGTGGTGGTGGCGGTGTGGTATTATTCAGTCACTATGTGGTGGTGTTGTGGTATTATTCAGTCACTTTGTGGTGGTGGTGATGTTGTGGTATTATTCAGTCACTATGTGGTGGTGGTGGTGTTGTTGGGGTGTTATTCAGTCACTATATGGTGGTGGTGGTGGTGTTGTTGGGGTGTTATTCAGTCACTATGTGGTGGTGGTGGTGTTATTCAGTCACTATGTGGTGGTGGTGGTGTTATTGTGGTATTATTCAGTCACTATGTGGTGGTGGTGTTGTGGTATTATTCAGTCACTATGTGGTGGTGGTGGTGTTGTTGTGGTATTATTCAGTCACTATGTGGTGGTGGTGGTGTTGTTGTGGTATTATTCAGTCTCTATGTGGTGGTGTTGTGGTATTATTCAGTCACTATGTGGTGGTGTTGCGGTATTATTCAGTCACTATGTGGTGGTGGTGGTGGTGTTGCGGTATTATTCAGTTACTATGTGGTGGTGGTGGTGGTGTTGTGGTATTATTCAGTCACTATGTGGTGGTGGTGGCGTTGTGGTATTATTCAGTCACTATGTGGTGGTGTTGTGGCATTATTCAGTCACTATGTGGTGGTGGTGGTGGTGGTGTTGTGGTATTATTCAGTCACTATGTGGTGGTGGTGGTGTTGTGGTATTATTCAGTCACTATGTGGTGGTGGTGGTGGTGTTGCGGTATTATTCAGTCACTATGTGGTGGTGGTGGTGTTGCGGTATTATTCAGTCTCTATGTGGTGGTGGTGGTGGTGTGGTATTATTCAGTTACTATGTGGTGGTGGTGTTGTGGTATTATTCAGTCACTATGTGGTGGTGGTGGTGGTGTTGTGGTATTATTCAGTCACTATGTGGTGGTGTTGTGGTATTATTCAGTCTATGTGGTGGTGGTGGTGTTGTGGTATTATTCAGTCACTATGTGGTGGTGTTGTGGTATTATTCAGTCAACGGTCTGCTGAGCACCTGTGTACACGGCTATCTACCACAATATGGTCACTGTATCGTGGACATATAGCAGAGGGATGGGCTAAGAGACTGTCACATCCTTCGTATTAATTGTTGTGCGGCCCCACTTCCCAACGTCACTGCCCTGCTTCGTGCCGAAGTCGGCGGCACTTTGCGGTAACTAAGGTATTTTTTGGTCGCAGTTTCGGCACTCGGTCTCAAAAAGGTTCGCCATCACGGGTCTATAGCATAGCAAGGAGCTTGTGGAGCCTGAAACTGAAGGCTCTGCAGACAAGAGAACATTGCAGGAGGCTACAGAGCTGTCCTCTTCAGACAACCTTCCCCTTCCACTGCACACACAGAATGATGATGTTGCAGCTCTTCAGTGAGGGGAGACACGTCTCCTGGCAGGAGAGACGCGCCCGCCGAGAGGAGAGACTCGCCCCTGGATTTGAAATTGAATCGGACAGAATTACCTCAAGTGTACGAACAGTTCAAACGATAAAACCCCTTTTTCTTCAGAACGTTTACATATTCATGGCCTTTCACTGTATGAAGCTCATATACCGTACAGAGCAGTCCTAGGGTGGCGACACAGAACACGGAGGCTGTGAGATGGGAGACATATGACTCACTAATTTTTGCCATAAATTTGAGACTGACAGAAAGTTCATGTTTTTTTATCTTCAAGATTCTCTTTAACCTTCTCTGTAGGTTTAGTACAGCGTTCAGCTCTCAGGTTGGGACCCACCACTTCTTTCTCTGGTTGTAGACATTGTTTGTCTTGCGGAGTCCGTGCAGTGTTCCCTTCAGCCATGATAGCACAGAGGTAGACTGGATCTGGGTGATACCGCAATGAGGTTGGAGCTTGCTAGAAGAATATGTACCCGTGTGGTGCTGCAGCTGCTGAAGCACACCCGATTTCTTCTGACACTGCAGGCAAGCGTGCTATCGTCTTGCATCTGCAGAAGCTGTATACCTGGCAGTTTTGGTCGAATATATTTTCACTGTTCTGACTCAATAACTCGGCTGTAGGGCTGCAGCTCACGGAGATTACTTTTCTGAGAACATCTGTGTTGGACCAGTGCTCACACCAAGAAACCTTGTCAGACAGTGTCAACTCAGCGGAAGAGGCATGGAGGAAGTAGCTAACTTTTACTTGGGTCTATATTCACTGTAGTGACTGGTGGAAGAAATGGCTGCCCTGACTTGGTGTTCAGAGTTGCAAGAGGACTCCTGTTTGTGCAGCCGCCATGACAGTGACTTCCACGCGGTGACTATAGGTCACAGCACAAGGGGAACATGTCATTGATAAAGACGAGGTTTGGGGTTTTTCTAGAATATTTGGCCACATGTTGTTCCCATTCAGCACCAGAATTTTAAACATCATGTGAAGTCTCTTCGTCCTGTAAATGATGCCCCAAACGCCACAGAAGCCCCTCATCATTCACCCTCCAACCACCCCCTGACATTTCCCCTTCTGGACACAGTTATACAAGTAAATGGAGCTTCAACAACATACGAAGGTGAGGTTCAGGGTGCACATACTTTTAGCTATAAACAGTCCATTCGGTTACCTGCAGGAGTTTTCAGTGTGTAATATACAGGATACACTGGTGAACATTACAAAGCCCATGCAGCCCCAGCCCATAGAGTATGGGATCAGGGCAGCTCCCTG
The DNA here is from genome assembly GCA_025379985.1 of Phyllomedusa bahiana. Taxonomy (NCBI): domain Eukaryota; kingdom Metazoa; phylum Chordata; class Amphibia; order Anura; family Hylidae; genus Phyllomedusa; species Phyllomedusa bahiana. The sequence continues at coordinate 8,341 of JAODAL010045206.1, read as the reverse complement.
CAAAGCTAGAGGAGGACACCTAAAGTGCTTTAAGACGCGTCACAGGATCTGGAGGAGCACAGTATATACGTCTCACAACCACAGTAAGGTTACTGGTGACGCCCTTCCACCCTGCACTACTGCTACCTATAGTGTTACGGCACCAGGACCTGGCTCAGTCTTCTAGTATCCTGCTCCTGAAACAGAGATGCTCCTCAGGATGAACAGTTGTGGGAACTTTGGGTGGAAACAGATTAAAAACCATGAGATGAACCCAAGATATGGTAGAACGTGCGCCCCATGACGAGGCTGCATACATGGTGGGATCTGTAGGGCATGTTCTCACTACAGACTTTTCACATAGAGTCCATGGACTGGTGAGAGCCAAATTATCTCCACTGCGAGTGGGTGAATCCACCTCCAAAACAGCAGTAAAGATCTTGCGACAAAGTGAAAGGTAACGCCTCGAAGATCTGCTGTGGATTACGTAACAGATGTGTGAAGAGCGCCTTAGATACAGAAAAGGTGGCTCCATGGTGGCACACTGACCAATGCTGGAAGAGGGAAGGAGAAGACAACTGGAGAGGAGACCAGAAACCAGAAGATAATGGAAGGGGAGATAACTGGCAGCAGGTGGGGGAAGTGGAGTGGTAGTAAGGAGGGATGAGCGGAGGGCTGGTGGCGACCTGAGAGATGAGGGGATGAGCGAAGACGTGGTCACGACTAGAGGGATGAGCGGAAGGATGGTGGCGACCTGAGAGATGAGGGGATGAGCGAAGACGTGGCCACGACCCGAGGGATGAGCGGAAGGATGGTGGCGACCTGAGAGATGAGGGGATGAGCGAAGACGTGGCCACGACCAGAGGGACGAGCGGAAGGATGGTTGCAAGCGGTGGGATGCGGGGAGAAGTGATTGCGTTCAGAGGGAAGAGGCGATTGTGATCAGAGGGATGGTTATGGGAGGAGGGATGAGCGGAAGGGTTGTCACGGGCCGAAGGGTGGTCCCGACCGGAGGGAAGAGTGGATGGGTGGTCGTGACCCGAGAGGTGAATGATGGGGTGGACACAGGCGGGAAGTTGAGCCGAGGGGTGGTTGCAACCAGAGGGTCGGTCACGGGTGGAGGGATGACTGTAGTGGTGGTGCCTGGCAGTGTTTTTCTTAACCCACGAGCGGAGGCATGAGCGGACGGGTGGTCGCGATCGGTGGAATGTGGAGAGAAGTGATTGCAGATGGAAGAGGGGAAGGGTGATCGCGACCGGAGGGATGAGCGGAGGTGCAGTCGTGAGCGGAGGGATGAGCGGAGGGGTGGTCACAAGCGGAGGGATGAGTGGAGAGGTAGTCGTGACCGGGAGGGGTGACTGTAGCGGTGGTGACTGGCAGGGGAGTGGTGGTTTTCTTAACCCGTTTACCTTCTACCGAATAACTGACACCAGACATCCAGATTTCAAGACAAAATTCAATAAATTTACAGACAAATCACAAAGAACACAAAAGACGTCAGATACATCAGATTTACATCATTAAAACGGAGGAGTCATGTAAAACGAGGCGGACGCCAGGTGTGGGAGCGCTCCCAGGACAGAGGGGTAGAAGACGGATTTCCCTCCAGACGATGTTCTCTACAGTAAGAGCAGAGGACACTGGGACACTGTCTCCCCACGCAGATGCTTTCAGGTACGACTGTGCCAGGACTACCATCATTGATGCCAAAACAGGAGCAGATTAGATCAGGCAGGCCACATCCCCTGATATTCCCAGAAGCCACACCCCTTTATTGGCAGCCACAGTCCCTATCAGAGTCCCGGCAGTCACATAGTCCTGTCCCGCCTCTGATAAATATATAAACCCTTTATGGAGCAAACGACGTGGGTTCGTCAAGGTTGCAGCCGGCGGCAGGACCACAGTCAACAACAGGACCACAACCATTGAGGTAATAGTGAAGGAAGCCTCCTTCTCAAATATATCCCCTCCTTGGAAGGAGCAGCTTTCACAATTCTCTGTTACATGAGGTCTTGAACTCCAGTCACAACTCCAGCTGCATTCACATTTCTACGGGTTACATCACATCCTGTACTCCAGTCACCACCAGAGCTGCACTCACAATTATGGTGGCTTCCACATACTGATGCGCATGCATTGTTCAGAATAGGTGCCCCTCTCCTCTGTGAGAGATTCAAGGTGGTGCGGCAGTGGGCTCGGACATCATCAGGATCCAGAATTAAACAGTTCACTAGGATAATGGTGGCTGCAGCTTTGGATGTGACTATGTGATATACCGCAATGCAGCTCTGGCTGTGACTACAGTATAAGATGTGATAAAACTGAATGCAGCCCTGAAAGTGACTGTAGTAAAAGATAGGGTACCCTGGAATCTGAATGCAGCTTTGGCTGTGACTACAGTATAAGATGTGATCTACAGCTTTGGATGGGAGCATAACATGAACTACAGAAGGTGAAATAAATACTGAACATGTCACCAATTTTCTAAGTACATCTATTTCTGAAGGTGTTGAAGATATGAAATTCTCCCCAGGTGTTGGCAACAACCCATCCAATCCACACAGCAGAGAAATCAAACCATAGATGTCCAGACACTAACTTATGTGCAATAATAAGAAATGACCCAGGGAAAAAGTATTGCACACATGAAGAAAGAGAGGTGCAAAAAGTCTTGGAAAGTCCTGACACCAGCTGAAACCTATCAGTAACTAGAAAGCAATCCTGCCACTTAGTGAAAAATAATTTCAGCTGGTTCAACTGATGGACTATATAAGTGCCCCACAAGAAACATTCCATGCTGGGTAAAACCAGTGAGCTGTCAAGACCGTCACAGCCTTTTTGCTGCGAAACATGCTGATAGCATTGGTCACAGAAGAATTTCTAAACTGCTGAGGGCTCCAGTGAGCACTGTTGGAGCTGTAATCCGGAAATGGAAAGATCATCATTTCACCATAAATGGACCACAACCAGGTGCTCCCCGCAAAAATTATCAGAAGAGTTGTCCAAGAGCCAAGGACACCTGTTGAGAGCTACAAAAAGACCTGGAATCAGCAGGTACAGCAATAAGTAATGCACTCAACCTCCAGGGCCCGTGTGCACGCCCACCCTGCAGGGCCCGTGTGCACGCCCACCCTGCAGGGCCCGTGTGCACGCCCACCCTGCAGGGCCCGTGTGCACGCTCACCCTGCAGGGCCCGTGTGCACGCTCACCCTGCAGGGCCCGTGTGCACGCTCACCCTGCAAGACTCCATTGCTCAACAAAAACAGGTTCAAGCAAGTTTAGTTTGCTCAACAACATTTAGACAAGCCTGTGAAATACTGGAAGAATATAGAACGATCAGAGGAGAACAACATGGAGCTCTCTGGATGCCATAATACACACCATGTTTGGAGCCCAAAAGGTGCTGCACATCACCCCAAAAACATCAACAGTGCAGTGTGGGGGTGATCATGGTGGGGGCTGTAGCAGACGGCAATGGGGTAACATCATGGTGGGGGCTGCAGCAGACGACTCTGGGGGAACATCATGTTGGAGGCTACAGCAGACGACTCTGGGGGAACATCAGTTTGGGGCTCAGCAACGACTCGGGGAACATATGGGGGGGGCGCACAGCGGAAAGGGGGGAAAAAATCTGGTGGGGGGCTGCAAAAGACGCACGGGGGGAACACAGGGGTGGGCGCATAGAATCAGGGAAAGGGACCCAGGAACTTGGTGTGAAGAGTTTTGTGGGGAAGAACGGGCGTGACCCCCCCCCCAATGCAGGCATAGTTCCCCATAAGGAGGGTCATCACCAACAAAGGCTTCTGTACTAATTACAAAATTTTCAGGAAGCTGTTAATATTTTCCCCTGGGTCTTTTTCCCCTTTTTGCACTCTTTTAGGGAATCTATGGTTTGATTTCTTTGTGGGTTTGGACGGGTTGTTACTGACATCGGGGGAAAATTTTCGGGGCAATACCCCTTTAGAAATGATTTACTTAGAAAATTGGTGATGTGTTCAATACTTATTTCACCTCCCAATCCAGAATCTCAATGAGTGACTATAAACCCGCCATAAGGAGAAGGACTTTCAGACTGCTGCTCATCTACCCACTGGCAGGAGAGTGCCCCGTGCTGCCCCCCCCCGGCCTGCGGTGTCCATTCACTGACAGGAAGCACCCAGACACAAGGCTCCAGTGACCGTTGGCAAATAATTAGGAGCACAGTGCAGGGACCATGTATTGCACCTTACAGACGGTCCCGGGGGTCGCACAATTATTGGGGATTTTGTGTCTTTGGAAGAGCGGGGAACACACCCCGTAAAGATCAGCTCACATGTCAAACCGGGGGCCGTGCTCCAAGGGAGCGTCACTGTTTTAAATTCAGGGGGGGGGAAATTTTTTTGGGCCGGCCCTAGCAGAAAAAAGCACCTCGCTGGATGGGGGAAACCCCGAATACGAATGAAGGCTCAGGGGAACCCCAGACGGGGAGAGCGGTTAAGGTTTTTCCCCTGCTTTGGGGTTGTGGGGTCACTAATTTGGGGAAGATGGTAATCCCATGGGTCTTCGGGTCCCATTGGGCACCCCCCTGAGGATGAAAAAGGGGGTGGAAACGATCTGGGCAATGACTCTTCCCCCCGGGGGGCCCCCTTTGGGAGCCACAGGCAGTCTCGTCTGGGGTCAATGTGGGTGGGATCTTTAGTCTATTCCCACCGCCCCCGTGGTTGCCCCGTTGTACTCGATGCTGAGCCAGGCTCGCCCTGGACCTTCTGGTGCTTTATGATCGGGCCCCCAGGGTAGTTTCCGCAAATCGCTGCAGGGGTACGGCCGCTCGCCCGTGTGCGTCATGACGTGGGGGGTGAGGTGCTGCCGCTGTACGACGCACTTTCCACACTGCTTACACTTATAGGGGCGCTCCCCCGTGTGTATGCGCTTATGGATGAGCAACGCCGTGCGGCGGCGGAAGATTTTGCCGCACTCGTTACACAAGTTCGGTTTGTCGCCGCCCGGTGCTTCGTATGCTTCACAATCCCAGCTCCGCAAAACGCTTCTCGCACTGGTTACACGAGAAGAGCTTCTCCCGCGGCAGGCGGCGCTGGTCCAGGAAGTGCAGGTTCGGCCGGAAGCCCCGGAGAACATCGCTGGACGGTGCGGGCCCTCCCCGGGGGAAATCCCCCCCTCACAGACGGATCCCAACCAGGATGGTTCTTTTGAGCCGGCGCCATTCAGGGCTTTTAGGGGTCTTCTTGGAAGTCTCCCCCCGTTCTTATTGATCCAGACCTCGCCGGCTGAAAGAAAAAAAAAAAAAATCCACCTCTATAAAAATCTGAACCGGGAATGTTGGGGGACACGGGGCTACACCCCCCCAAACTGCGCCCTCATCAAAATAGAGGGACACCTCACAGCCAAAACTCATCCACAAACCCTTTTGAAATAGGGGCCTCACATCCCTGCATTCAAAGTTGGAAAAGTGTATAGAGCATGTTTTCTATGGTGCATCTGGGGTTTTTGTGCCACACCATCCCCAAATTACACATACCCCCCAAAAGCTCTCTTCCACCATCAACATTTAAAAGGGGCACCCCGTCCAGCCCAAACTGCATCCCCAACTCTTGGGATTTTGGGGGCCCCACATGCCTGCATCAATAGGCCGTTCACATAGAGAGTTTTCTGCCCGGTCACGTGGGAGTTTTAGTCTCACACCCCCTCCCTATATAACATACCCCCCAAAATCCTTTCTTCCACTCATCAATGTATAATGAGCAGGGAAGGCAACACTGGTCCCGACTTATACTCCATTACAAACAAAGCTGCACCACAAAAGCACTGAAGGTGGACCCAAAATGCCTCATCATCAGCTGCTACAGTGTCTACATAGAGTATGTTCTGCCATGGTGCACGCTGGGAGTTGTAGTGCTCACATCACTATGTACAGTGTTCCCCTCGAGGCGGCTTCTCCAAGGCTTCACGTAAATCATCTCAGGTGATCCTATCGATACGCCAAAGTCTATGGTAGGACCAGCCTCTTAAGAATCCAAGAAAAACGAAGCTGTCGACCACTACTGTTTCATTGTTAATCTCCAAATGGGCCTCTTTCTTTGGTGGTCCTCGTGATCGTCAGGTGAAGTCCCATCTTCTTGGTTTATTGTTGATATGCATGTGGACTTTTTTTGGTGGTCCTCATGATCTTGTTCTTCTTGATGTTTAGGTAAAGACCCACCTTCTCACTTTCTTGTTGTATCTCCATGTAGACCTTTTTATTTGTTCTCATGCACTTTTAGATCTTCAGGTGAAGTCCCATCATCTACTTTCCATGTGGACCTCTTTTTTGGTGGTTCTCTTGATCTTCAGGTGAAGTCCCATCTTCTCACTCTCTTGTTGATCCCCATGTGGACCACTTTTTTGGTGGTCCTCACGATCTTCTTGACCTTCAGGTGAAGCCCCATCTTTCTTTTCTGTTCTTTTCTGTTCTCTTCATCTTCAGTTAAAGTCCTATCTTATTTTCTTGTTCATCTCCAGGTGGACCTCTTTTTTTGGTGGTCCTCATGATCTTGATCTTCAGGTGAAGTCCCATTTTCTCGCTTTCCTGTTGATTTCCATGTGGACTTCTTTTTTGGTGGTCCTACTGATCTTCAGATGCAGTCCCATCATCTCGTTTTCTTGTTGATCTCCATGTGGACTTGTTTTTTAGTGGTCCGCATGATATTGGTCTTCTTGATGTTCAGGTGACGTCCCATCTTCTCCCTTTCTTGTTGATCTCCATGTAGACCTCTTTTTGTGGTGGTCCTCATGATCTCGAGCTTCAGATAAAGTTCCAACTTTTCATTTTCTTGTTGATCTCTATGTGGACCATTTTTAATGGTCCTCATGATCTTGATGTTCAGGTAAATTCTGATCTTCTTGCTTTCAGCTTTATGATCAGCTTCTCCAGGTCCTGTTCACTCTCTGCCACCTTGGTTGTATCATCTGCAGACCTCCGAGCACTAATGGTGGTTCTGCTTATGTTTATCCCAATGCCCGTATCATCAAATATTCAGTTAACACTTGCACTTCCATTTGCAGAGGTGGAACGAGACCCGTTTTACAATGGACACCAAAGGTGCCTGACGGACCCTATAGACTACAATGGTGTCCATCGGGTTTCCACTGTTGCGTCCCATCATTTCATCACATGTTGCTCTATGTTTTCGGTCATCTCCGACAGACCTTGCAATAGAAGTTCCCAATGGAAATGAAGAGTGTCCAAGCCCCTGATTATTGTGTATAGAGGTTACCAAAAAAAGGCAGGAGGATATGTCCTTCTTGGTGTCCGGTGTGTGACATCATGGCGACACCGAAGTGGACCCATCTTTATTTTAACAGTACATTAGCACCAGCTGCTTTCAGCAGGATGGGGCGACCTCCCACTTCTCTAACGTGACCATGCCAGAGATTCAAGTAGCCTTTGGAGATTGAATGCTCTCCAAGGGTTTTTAGCCATGATCTGGTTTGATCCCACCAGACTTTTTCTTCTGGGGTCTCCTTCCAGATTAGTTTGTGGACCTCATTTTAGTATTCAGGAAATGAAGAGGAACATGGCTGTAGTGACACCGGACATACTCACCAGAACGTTCAGCAACATGGGACATCTGGCTTAGGCGTGCGTGACCACAAACGGAGGACTCTGCCAGCACTTGGTACGAGGAGGCCCCTGAATATTACATGTGCTCATCAGACTTACCAGGCCTTCAGAAAGGGCACCTTGTATCATGTAGGAAAACCCCATCCCCAGAATCCCTCAGCAATGTGCAAGGGAAAATCTCAGTGTTAAGGATAGTTTAAATTTCAGCGCGGCCCAATGTGCACAAGCTTTGGTGTGAAGGGGCATAAGGGAAAGAATAACTCCAGATCAGTAGAACAGGGATGTGTAGTGTTCAGCGCTAAGTGACCTAAAGGGGTTCTCCCATCTTGAACATTTATGACCTAACTATCTGGGGGCTGGTCCCAGTGGGGAAATTCCCCTTTGAGGGGTGTTCGAGGTTGGAGCTCTACAATATACTGGTGCGATTGGGATCTGCAGAGCCCCCTACAGGGCACACTGGTACCCAAAGGTTGACCCCACACCGAGGGCCGCGAGCAAGGACGCTCCCAAGTGAAATCAGCGAGTCCCACCTTTCCCTTTACATGTTTCGGTACACTCCCTCTCCATTCCTCCCCAAACTTCCACTCCCCTGAGAAACACACGGCAACGTCATCAAAGGCACCGAAGCCTAAAAAACCAAAGGGACATCCTGGGACAACACCGGGGGAGGGCGTACCGGGACAAAGCGGGAAAGGGTCCTCTATCACCCAGGGGGGGTCATAGCCTGATCACCCGGGGGTGGGTCTACACGTCCTGTATCACCCA
>JAODAL010045205.1:0-32150 GCA_025379985.1 Phyllomedusa bahiana | reverse complement strand
CAGAAAAAAAAAACCAATAATGGCCGGGGACACCAGGCTGAAATGGTAGGGAATTGTTTAAGGAGTCATTTTTTAGTGTCTCAAAATTTTCAAGATGTTTTTAAGTTTTACAAAGTGATGACCTCGGCATAACCACTGAAATGAGTTTTGGGGGTCTACCTCCTTTTTCATTTCGGGACCCTGTTCTCACCAAAAAAGGGGCTTGCACCCTTCCCATAAAACCACCCATCTGCACTTTTGGGATCTGACCCGACACACAGGAGGGGATCCATTTAAGGGGGTTTTCGCCTCTTCACTTCGGATTCGGGCCCCGACAACAGCAAAACTTGCGCCCAATCCTGGGTTCACTCCTCTTCTCTTCATCCCCAAACACATACTGTAGGAGAGGCTCCTACTCCACCCACAAATCTGTTACTCTTCACTTTTGATTCTGGTTCCAACAAAAAGGGACAGGCTTGTGCACACTCCTTGGGATCTACCCCATTTCACCTACATATTTTTGCCCCTACCCCGGGGAGGGGCTCGCACTCCACCCCGGGGATCTTTCCTCTTACTTCGGGGTTCTGGTCCCAGCAAAAAAGAGAACCACCTCCATCTGGGAACGATTTTTTCACTTATGCATTTTGGTTTGACCACCGGAAGGCCACACCCCCTCCCAAAAATCCCTCTTCTTCATTTTTGGGTTCTGGCCCAAAAAAACACAGAGGTTTTGCTCTGCCTCCCGTATCCGGCTCTTCACTTGGGGTTGTAGTCACCACACACAGAATTGCCTCTGCTACCCGTAATCCGACCTCTTGATTTGGGGGTTTTGTCCTAACACACAGAAGAGGCTGATGCTCAATTCACTCACTACAGAGTGTGACCCTCTCCTGTGTGTCGGGCCCAGAATTCGATAGTGAAGAGGAATGGATCCTGAGGATCCTAAGAGCTGTAGAGGCAGGATAGGTAAGTATTACTTTATTTTCTATCTTTCTCAACCCTGAACCATTTAACTTTACATTTTTTTCATCCTGACAACCTCTAAGCCCAATAAATCAGACGTTTTACTTTCTCCTGTTCCCTGGATATATAAAACTACATGTCACATTGTAAAACTCTGTGTACAGTATAAAATGTTCTATAAAAAAGAATCAGAAATTTTTCCCCTGAAAAAAATAATTGCATTTTTGCTGCTCCACAAAAGTTTCTGGCATTAAAGGGGTTTAAACGGCACCAACTCCGAATTCCAGAACAGACACCGAAAAAGACAGCAGTTGCCACTGATGGCCGTTTCCTCATCAGAGGGTCACTCAGTCACACTAAACACATTAACCCTTTCTTTATTAGAATATTAGTCACATACATTACACAAATTTACCCTTTCTTGTTTAGTCATACTAAAGGTAACCCTTTCCTCAAACACCAGTCAGACAAGCTAAACAAGTTAACCCTTTCCTCATTGGAGCACCAGTCACACTGAACAAATTAACCCTTTTTTTTATTAGAATATTAGTCATACACATTCCACAAATGAACCCTTTTTTTATTAGAGCACCAGTCTTACTAAACAAGTTAACCCTTTCCTCATTGGAGCACCAGTCACTCTAAATAAATTAACCCTTTCTTTATCATAATACAAGTCACACACACTAAACAAGTTAACCAATCCCTCATTAGAGTACTAATCATTAACATTAAAGCAGTTAACCCTTTCCTTATTAAAGCAGCAGTCAACTTGTGTGTGTGGTTTTCCACCCAGACAAATAAACTTTATGTCACACTGTTGAAGTATAAAATGTCTTAAAAGGAGATGTCCTAAAATAATCCTATGAAGAGAATGCTTACAACTGCATTTTTTGCCGCTCTCCACATATAGATTCCAGTTAATAAAGGGTTAAAACTGACACAACTCAGAAATGCAGAACAGAATCTAGAGAACCAATAGATGGCGCTAATGGCCCTTTCTTCATTAGAGCACCAGCCACCCAGACTAAACAAGTTAATTTTTTTTTAGTCAGAGCACCACCCACCCACAGTGAACAAGTTAATCCTTTCCTCATCAGACCACTAGTCACAGTAAACAAGTTAACCCTTTCCTCAGTAGACACCATAAAGAAATTAACCCTTTTTAGAACACCAGTCAGACACAGTGAACAAGTTAACCCTTTGTTTATTAGAGCAGCAGTCTCACACACATTACACAAGTTAACTTGCCACTGGACAGATAATACTTCACGTCACACTGTTAAATGTGTACATATCTGTGCATAAGATGTTTTAAAAATAGATGTCATAAAATAATCCTATGAAGAGAATGCATACAACTGTGCTTTCTGTCGTTCTCTGCAAAGAGATTCCGGTTAATAAAGGGTTAAAACTGACACAACTCAGAAATCCAGAACAGATTCTAGGAAAACCAGCAGATGGCACTGATGGCCCTTTCTTCATTAGATCAATCCCCACCCCAGTGAACAAGTTAACCCTTTCCTCATAAGAGCACCAACAGTGAACAAGTTAACCCTTTTTTCATTGGAGCACCAGCCACCCGGACTAAACATGTTAACCCTTTTATCATCAGAGAACCACCCACAGTGAACAAGTTAACCCTTTCCTCATAAGAGCACAAGCCACCCAGAATAAACAAGTTAACCCTTTCTTTATTAGAGCACAAGCCACCCACAGTGAACAAATTAACCCTTTCCCCATTAGAGCACCGGTACTAGTCACCCAGACTAAACAAGTTAACCCTTTCCTGAAGGAGGGGTTTGCACACTGTAGACAACGTTTGGAGAAAAAGGTTTTAAAGCTAAGTAAAAGAGCAAGTGACGAGCTTGTGCACGTGCATTTCTTTGTCTAAGTGCATTTATTTGCTTAAAGGGGTTGTGTCACTACATCAATTTATCTTACCTCAGTCCTGTTTTCTTGGTTTCATTTTGAATTCAGGGACGTGTTTACTGGCTTCTACTAGGCTGCAGTAGAAGCTAGGTCTGTAGCTATAGCAACCAGTGCTGGCAGCCTATCATGAAAGATCAGACAGGTCTGTAGCTATAGCGACCTGAGGAGCTGATGCAGCCCATACAAGAGGGGATATCTAGGAATTGGTAGGACACTGTTAATGGACATATATTGTAAAGTGACTTGTTTTTGCAAGATCTTTAACATAAAAAGCAATCCTTGTAGTGAGGCAACTCCTTTAAGTGTGGGGACTTAAGATTGTTGGACTTTAGATTTGAGGAGTTTAGAAAGGACAGTATTATACTAAATTTTCTTTTTATATCTGTATCTCACTCTTTTTGTAATATCCCTATGAGTTCCATGATTGACAATGCCACGTGCAATGTATGCAATCCAAAAGCTCAAGGCAAGGTAGTTTTTTCAGAAATATTACCTGTTCCACGGGCCACACCAGAAAGGCAAATGAGGACGGTGCAGCTGTATTGGGGGACAAAATTGACGGGAAGTTAGAGGATTATTCAAACTAGGGACTGAGGGAGAGGGCAACTACAAAGATAGTGTGCAAGATAGTGAAGATAGAGAGCTGGGAATTAGGAATAAAACAGGGGGTGGAGTGGAGGTAGGGGGTGTAGCAATAGTGAAAAAGAACAGGGAGAAAAGAATAACAATGGAAAAATCTCTAAATTGCTTGCTGACTAATGCCAGGAGTCTGACCAACAAAATAAATGAACTAGAATTATCAATTGCTGAAGAAAAATATGACATAGTGGGGATAACTGAGACATGGCTGACGAGAGCTACGACTTGCCAGTTAACTTACAGGGTTACAGTTTATTTGGAAGAGATTGTAAACACCGGAAGGGGGAGGTGTATTTCTCTATGTAAGAACCTGTCTGAAGTTAACACTGCGGGAAGATATAGATACAGGAAATGAACATGTGGAATCATTTTGGGTAAATATACATGGGAGTAATAACAATAATAAAATTCTACTAGGTGTCTGCTCTAAGCCCCCAAATACAGCAGAACCCATGGAAGATTTACTCCTCAGGCAAATAGATGAGGCAGCTAATCAAAGGAGGTTGTTATTATGAGTGACTTTAACTACCCAGACATAAATTGGGAAACTGAAACCTATGGCCCTCGTAAAGGAAACAGGGTTTTGTCAATAGCTAAATTTACTTACCTTTCCCAACTGGTGCAGGAGACGACTAGAGGGAAAGCCTTTCTAGACTTAATATTGACTAATAGACCAGACAGAGTAACAAAGATTCAGGTTTAGGGGCACCTAGGAAAAAGTGACCACAACATAATACTTTTCCATTTATCCTTCAATAGAGCTTTTTGTCGAGGAGCCACAAAAACACTGAATTTCTGGAAGGCTAATTTTAATATGCTTAGAGAGGCCCTAAACCATACTGACTGTGACATGGTGTTTAAAAATAGTAGAACAAATAATAAACGGGAGGTTTTTAAAAACATTTGAAGTGCCCACTGTGAGAGGTACAGACCTTAAGGAAATAAAATAATTAGAAACAGGAAAAACCCAATGTGGATCAACAGAGATATAAAGGAGGCAATTAATAGTAAAAAGAAAGTATTTAAGCTTCTGAAACAGGAGGGTAGTGAAGATGCACTAAAAAAACTAACTATAAGGAAAAAATAAAATATGTAAAATAATGATAAAGACAACAATGCTGGAGACAGAAAGACATATTGCCATAGAAAGTAAAACTAACCACAAAATATTTTTTAGCTATATAAATAGTAAAAAGATTAAAACAGAAAATGTTAGCCCTTGATTGAGGGCAATATTGTGTAGTGCGATGAAAAGAAAGCAAACCTATTAAACAATTTTTTCTCCACTATATTTACCGATGAAGATGACCTTCCCATTGATGAGCATAGGAATAAGCTTCACCTTAAATGTTTCTTGTCTAACCCAGGAAGAAGTGCGGCTCCACCTTAAGAAGATTAAAATAGACAAATCACCAAGTCCTGATGGTTTACACCCCAGTGTACTAAGGGAGCCAAGTTATATCATAGATAGGCCCCAATTCTTAATATTTATAGACTGTATAATAACAGGGTATGCCCCAAAGGATTGACACATAGCAAATTTGATGCCAATATTCAAAAAGGGGTCAAAAAGTGATCCAAGAAACTATAGGCCGGTAAGTTTAACCTTTGTTGTAGGTAAAATGTTTGAAGGTTTTCTAAGAGTCACTATACTGGAGTATCTCAATGAAAATAAATGTATAACTACGTTCCAGCATGGGTTTATGAAGGATCGGTCCTGTCAAACTAATCTCATCAGCTTCTATGAGGAGGTAAGTTGTAGACTGGTTCGGGGTGAGACATTGGATGTCATATATTTAGATTTTTCTGAAGCATTTCATACTGTGCCACATAAAAGGTTGGTAGGTAAAATAAAAATGCTTGGACTGGAGGAAAATGTTTGTAAGTGGGTAAGTAACTGGCTCAGTGATAGAAAACAAAGGGTGGTGATTAATGGTACATACTCAGACTGGATCCCTGTTACTAGTGGGGACCACAGGGGTCAGTACTGGCCCTATCCTCTTTAACATATTCATTAATGATCTTAGACATGGATTGCACAGTAGAATATCAATCTTTGCAGATGATACTAATCTCTGTAAAGTAATCTATTTGTATCCTGGGGGGGATTTGTTGGGAACAGATTCTAATGTTTTAGAAGGGACTGTCAAGTGGATGATTTAATGGAAAACATTAAAATCTGTGCTATCATTACATCCTCATCAAGCGCATCATATATTGTGTTTAAACTGTTCTTTATTATGTCCTTATCGAGTTTCTCAGATATTTTCCACACTGCTTTGCTTGGAACAAATGTGTTGCTGCTACCGCAAGAGACCAAGGCCTCCAGGAGATTGGATGATACAGAAAAAAATGCAGGAATGTTGTTATCAGCTAATGCTTAGTTATACTGCGTAGATGCAAATGAGGAGACCGTTATGAGCAACAGCCAATTAGCCAATCATATTACCATAAAATAATCATGTGATTCTTAATACGTATCAAAGTTATATCAAGCTGTAACTTCCTGTTAATAAACAGTATATGCACCAGACTTACGTGTGTGTGGTATGTATCTCTTAAGCAAAGCTGAAAACAGCTTCGTCACCCAATTTGGACAGAGACAACTAATTGGATCGGAGTAGAGGGAAAAGATAATTCTACACCTGATATTCTCACCTGACATTTGGTGCCGTGAACTCTCAGACGACCCGAGGAGCAAGACCCTCTGGGGGGCCTGACATGTCTGACATGCCCTGCCATCGGCTGGACGATCCTGGACTGTCCGAACTTGGAGCCTGATCAACTCATTTCTAGAACGGTAAGTTCACTGGTTTTATAAACCTGTGACTTATCCGTTTTGGACAGTTTGGTGAGAGTCTGTCGGTGGTTTTGTCGACCCTCTGAGGAAATCTGTAAGCGTCCAGGTGGTTTTTGCCTCCAGGGTGTGGTCTTGAATCCTTGTGTGCGTATCCATATACGTATGCTGCTTGACGCCACCAAATGTTGTCTCTGGTTGTTGGCTTAAGTTCACATGGTGACTAGATAGCATTGAACTCTTTCTTTCTGTATTCTTTACGTGGGTAGGCAGAACTGATGAGACGGGGGGGGTAGTCACTTGACATTAGTTAGGCAGTCCTGTCCTGCCTGTCCTGTGTGGACCATAGAGAAGCCTATCGATGGACAGATGAAGCCTGTGTGGCAGTCCTTTGTGGACCTTAATTCCTGTTAATAAACAGATGATAGCCTGTGTGGCAAGTCCTGTGTGGACATTAGAGTTAGGTAGGGTTGTTTGAGAACTAGTCTCAGCAAACATCAATTCTGCAATGGTTAGCGGCTGCATTTTTTTCAGTTGTAAATATTGTGAGGTTATGTGCTTTCTTCTGATAGCACGAAATAGGCAAGCCGGTCACCTGTGAAATAAGATAGTCTGAAGGGTCTGAATCACTATAATGTGATGGAAAGCTTACGTAACATGTTTGGTCCTAAAGCCCAATATGAAGGATGTATTAGCCCAGTTGAACTATTGACTAAGAGGGAGGGAAAAAAGAATGTGTCTGATGTAAAAAAAATTGATGAGATTATGTGATATGCATAAGGCAGGCAAGCTGCAGACTCTCATGTGGGAGAAGGCATTGAAAGATTACAAAGGCATTCTACAAGATAATGACCTCTTTTTAATTGCTTAGGCGTGGTACAGAAAAGCAATTTCGATTGCAAAGGAGAATTACATTGAAGTGGAATGTAAGGATAGAAAGGGCTGTACAATTGCATACATGTATTGTATTATGAAGGAGCTTCCGCCGCCTTATCATAGCAGCCCTCAATGTTGGCAGTGTCCGAATTGTGTTCAGCAGAATCCCCTCAATGCTGAAAATTGCAAAAAATGGGAAAGAGGGTGTCCAACTCCAATTCCACCGTGTAGTTCACCTTCTGCCCCTCCCAGTATTTCTCCCTCAGCTCCGATTCCAGAACCGTCCATCACTTCCGGTGGCCATCTTAATGAAGCCCTCACACCCTCTACATCCGGAAGTACACCACCAAGCCTGCCCTTTCCACTTCTGGTGGCCATCTTGGTACAGTTACAACTAATAGTTCATCACTGCCTGTAACAAGCAGCCATATTGCTGAGCCCGTGTTACCTGTTCCTCCCACTTCCAGTGGCCATATTGATACCCCCAACCAATCTAAAGAACCCGGAAGTTCCGGGTTGAGGTCGAACAGCGGCCATCTTGGTGCACCTGGTAACATTCCGTGCACTCCACTCGGTACTGCTGATGTAATTACTGACACGCAACAGTCGAGTGAAAATGTCCTTGATAGTAGACCTGCAGCCCCACAACCAACCCCACAACCACTCTACCCTTTGCTCACTGCCTCTGGTACCTTCTATATAGCCTCCTCCACCATAGCCCCTATTCTGATTTTCAGTGCGAACGAGAAGGACAAGTTGTCAATAGCTGCAGCCGACCCGGACCCACTTCAGAAACCACGGGACTCCACTGTTTCCCCTGTTGACCACGGTCAACTTGTTGCTACCCCAGGAGAGGAAGCATTGCTCAGAACACTCGGAGATACTGCCTATGACAGGAAGGGATACACTGACTCACATAAAGACACTGCCTGGAGATCCTATCATGAAAGTCCACAATGACATGTCACCAATAGACGAACTGCTCGTTACCCTAGAGTTTATTATCTTGCTCTGAAAAGTGAATCCAACACACTTATGCTCATTACCTCAATTTGGGACCCAAATATCACTCTTACCATAATTATGGGGGACATTGTACACCAGGATAGCACGGAAATTGTCAATCCTGCAGATGGACATCTGCAGCATAATGGAGACTTAGCTGAAGAAATCATGAAGGAAGGTGGCATGGGGATACAGGAAGAATGTGATGACATTATTGCACGTTCCAGTAGTGCTCCTCTTCCCGTGTCTGCAGTAGTTGCCACTCGAGCAGGCCGACTAAACTGTGAGTACATTATTCATGCTATTGGACCCCTATACAATAACGTATGCCACAATAGTTGTGTCCACCTGTTGAAATAAACTATACATAATGTGCTTGAATTGGCCCAAGTGAATAAATTTCAATCTTTGGCAAAACCCCTCATCTCTTCTGGCATTTTTGGGTTCCCCTCTATCACTGCAAAATATTTATCCCTGTTAAAATATAACTTTTATTAGATACTATTAAAAATACTAGTATGTGCCACTATATAATCACCAACAAATTACCTGAATACACAGCACTCTAGACCCCCTCAATCAGTGGGGTCATCGCTCTGATAAGGGCGGCTCCGCTATATATAACCGACTGGGTCCCTTGTGCATACAAAAATCACTACCATGTATATATAACAAATGCTGTATCTACCTCTAGCATTCCAACCTTGTGCTCACAGCAGATACTAAACTTTACTTACAGCACTCCCGACACGTTTCCCCCTCAAGGGTTAAGGGTTCCTCAGGGGAAAATATGATTGCTGCAAAGTTGTCACATATAAAGTACTCAGATAATAAACTCTATAACAAGCATGGCATTGAATAGATCAATATTGATACTTAGCAGAGCCCTGTGAGGTATGTACGATGATGCCTGTTCACAGGAACATACTGTGTGTTGGCATCCAAGATGTATGGGAGCATTTATGGGTTCCCATCTATGGCAAGTATACAAACCAGTCTCACTGCATTACTTGAACACAAACCAATTCCACCAGTACGTGAAATACGGATAGTGGTACTAACAGACGCTATGGCCAAATGTCTGAAGAATACTTGGCTCACCCTTACCCAATCCACACCTTCTCCCAAGGAAATCTCACCCATTCACAGGAACATAACCTCGATCCTGCCACAACCTATACCCGCACTGCCACCACCACCATCACCACCAGCACCAGAACCAGAATCATTCATTGACTTACCACAGTTACCACCACTAGAATCTATGTCTCTTCCCGTGCTTCCTCATTCTCAGTCGACATCAGAGCCTGCCATAAAACCCAAGGATGAACAGTAATCAGCGCCATCTCCATCTACGTGCCTTTTACACCAGAACAAGTCAACAACCTACTAACCCAGATGCCAGACCCTGAGAAGAACCCTATGGCATTTTACCGTGGCATCAGTCAAATACAAAAGACATATTCTGCCAATTGGAAAGACCTATACCATATTGCCAGTATCAAGGCTGGTGATTCCTTTTGACTAATCATCAAATCAGCCCTGCAAGAAGACAATGCTGAGGACATCCGTGCGTACTCATCGGGAGAAGAGTTCTTCCGTTGTCTTCACTTCTGGGCCAAGGAGTGCTGGGCTGAATCCTCAGTCAATATCTTCAATTCTCCGCAAGGCAGTACTGAATCCGAGAAAAATTATACCTAGAATGTCTGCCTATTCCAGGACCAGGATTTGTAAAAACATAAAGTCACAAAATCCTCTTTGAAACCTCGTTTTTAAAAGGGTCTCCTTAAACCAATTGGGATTTTAAAAAAACTTTTCAAGCAGAATAGCAATCTCCTGGTAGTCAACTTTTCCATTGCAAAGGCTCAGAGTTTCTTTGTTGGCCGACTGATTCTTCTCAAAAAATTTTGAGGAAGGTTCCTGTTACGGAGGCAGGTAGGGGATCCGCGGACCACCGCAAGCGGTGTTAAACCGTCCCGGGGAGCGGGTTAAGTAGACCCCGGTTTTCCCGGGAGCCCCCCGCAAAGCGGGATGGACTGCTGCGGCGGAGAATAAGGGGTCGCCCCCACTGGCGGGACTTGTTCGGCGGCAGCCAAGGGCAGTTGGTACCAAATCTTGTGTAGGCGTTTGGGGACGGCAGGGGGGTGGGGACAGGGGCGAAGGTTGTGGTCAAAAAGGGGTTTGCGTAAGGGTTGGGAAAAAGTGAAGGAAATTACAAAAACGTTTCTCTAGGGCGTAAGGCACTATAGCCCGGAAAAGGAAGTGCCGGGGCAAAAAACCTTTATTAGGGTCGGGGTCAGCAACAACCTTACTGCGCGCTGGCCTTTAAATTTAAGCCCGGTACCGGCCGGCGAGCCGTGAGGACACAGGAGCGCGGCGGGGGTAAGGGGGTGCACTCGGGGGGGGAGCACGCCCCGGCCCGACCTGCGGCCCGCAGCGCTATTTTCCCCCCGGGGCAGGGGAGCACGGAACAACTGGGTGCGCCCACACCCGACCCCTGGCTGCGGGACCCCCCGTGACTTTTTACCCCCCCTTTGGGCCCTCCCCTCTTTTCTGGAAAGAAAAAACTTCTTTAAAAGTCCGACCCAGGATGTTGTCCTCCGGCTCCCACGATCCTCCTCCGGTCCAAATCCCTCCCAATGATGAGAAAGGTTTTCCCTCTGATAGACTTCATAGCCAAAATTTCTTTCTGTGAACATTTGGAGGCCTCCGTTCAGGGGGAAGGGGACAACTTTCTTCGAGAAACGTTTTGACACGACAGGCTTCCAGCGATACATAAAAAGCTTTGAAAAACCATGGTGGGAGGGAGCCGGGTTATGGGCCCCGGGGTTGATCCGCTTCAACACCCAAATGGCCCCCGGGAACCGTGGACCCAGCTTTAATGGGATTTTACCCGGAGTATTTGGCAGAAGCCACACCTTCTCCCCGGAGCGAAAATCGGGATGGTTTCCTTTTCTTGCCCGCCTGCGATTTTCATGCGGGCGCACTTGCTGCGGGGTTTTGGGGGTCGGCTCCCAGTTGGTAGTCAGTCCTGGCCCGGGTGTCTACGGCGGAACCTCGGATGCGGGGCAGAGGGGGGAGGGGGGGATCAGCCCATAGCGATATAGAAGGGATAGCCCCCCCCCGTGGATTCAAGCCCAGAGAGTTATAAGAATTGGCCCAGGGCAAAAACCCGGCCCCAATGTTTTTGAGGGCGAGCGAAGTGGGAAGGATGTCCAAAGGTTTTGGGTTGATCCTCCCCACCTGCCCATTGGAGGGCGGGTGGAAAACCGGAGAAAAGCCAACTTTTTTGCAACCTGGAGCAGGGGGCACGCCAGAACTTGGGACAAAATTGGACCCCACGGCCCGGACGATGTGGGGGAGGCCTGTGACGGGATGTGTTAAAAGTGAGTTGTAGCGACCCGGGGAGCGGAGGCAGACCTGGTAACGGGTGAAATGCGCATTTTAAAACGGTCTGCACCACCCAAATGACATATTCCCGAAGACGGGGGGAAGGTGGTGGAAGTCCAAAACACTTGGGACCAGGGGAACTGGGCGGGCAAGGGGTGCAAAAGACCAGGGGCCATGGGGGGGGTCTTATCCGGCACAGTTTAATACGGGTTTTACAAATTCTTTGTCCCCTTGCCGAGTCGGCCCCCAATAGAAGGAGAGTTTAGCTAAGTGTTTTTGACGCCAGGATGCCCGGCCACCAAGGGCAATGTCCCCCCTTTAAATCCTCCCCGGGAGCGGCGAGAATTTTCCCCCCGGGGAGTCGCTGGGGGGCCACCGGGAACATGAACCAGACGTTCGGGGGGGAAAAATATGCTGGGGACCGGGGTCTTCCCATGGTTTTAAAGGGGCGCGGGAGAGGCATAGCCTTGATTTTTTTTCTGCGTGCGGAAGTGGATGGAAGTCAAAGCGCGAGAAAACAGCGCCACCGGGTTTGGGCGGGGATTCAGGCCTGAGTGATGAAGATACAAAAATTTTTGTGATCTGATTTTTTCATGGGGTGGCAACCCCTTCCAGGAGGTGGGCCATTCCCCGGGCCAGTTTTAGGCTAGAAATTTCCCCGACCCCCTATGGCTAATTTTTTTCCGCGGGGGAAAAGGTTTTGGGAAAAAAAAAAAACCGAATGCGAGTTCTGCCCTTGGTCCCTTTTGCTTGGAGACCCCCCCCTGCTCCCACGCGAGGCATCCACCTCCAGGGCGAAAGATTTTTTGGGTGGGGCGAGGACAGGATAGGTGCAGAGGGCAAAGGGGCTTTAACCCCAAAAATGCCTTTGGGCCTCCTGTGGCCAAGCTCGGTTTGGCGCTTTTGGAAAGGGGCCCCAAATTTTCCACCATTTGGGGAAAAGTGGGGAATGAATGGCGGTGAATTTGCGCCCCCTAAAAAAACGCTTTTGGGCCCCAAAATCCGACAGGTCGAGGCCATGTAGAACGGCCGTAACTTCCTGGGCCATCATAGGCCTTTATCCGAGTGATTTTCCTAAAACGGAAGGTAGTCCGATGAAAAAGGCATTTCCCCAAATTGGCGACAATGGTTATGCGGAGGGACTCAGTCTGGGCACAGCACCATGGGTTTGGGGATCGGAAAAAGATCAGAATGTCGTCTGGGAGGATGACGCAGGAATAGGGGAGGTCTCTAAAAAATATTTAACAAATTCCTGGAAGACACTGGGCTTTGCACAACCCGAAGGCATCCCGGGTATTAAGTGTGTCACGCGTATTAAAGGGCCCGTCTTCCATTCATCGCCTTCAGGTTTCAACAGGTGTAAGCTCCCCCGCAGGTCAAATTTTGGGAAAAAAATTTTGGGCCCCCCCGGGAGCCGGTCAAAAGAGTTCAGAGATTAAGGAAACGGATTACTTTTCTTCCGGGTGACCTTGTTAAGACCCCCCGGGAGTCGATCATGGGGTAGAAACCTCCTTTTTCCCCAAAGAAGAAAAAACCCCGGGTCCCGCTGGGGAAGGGGAAATTGCGGTAAAGCCCTTCTCCAAATTTCCTTGATGTAGGCCGACATGGCCCGGGTTTCGGTCGGTAGCGGGTGCCTGCCACGAGGAGGGCTGGTCCAGGAAGAAAGGGCAATTGGAAGCATGGGGATGGGGCGGCAGGGCTCTGCCTTTTTTAGAAAAAGGGGCATCCCCAAATCCCCGGGATTCTGCTGGCAGGCCTGGGAAGGTCTGGGGTTGGCTGCGGGGGGGGGGGGAAAGGCTGCGGGGGAAAATGGCACCACCCGGGGGAGGTGCGCCCCGACATTGACTCCGCATTCGGTCCCCAACGCAAAACCCCGCCCTCTTCCCCGTGAGGTGGGCATGGTGTTGCAGCAGGGGAGCCCCAACGGGTCGCCCGACAAAAACCTGGTAGCATGGAAGGCAATCTTTCCTTGTGCAGGCCCCACCTGGAGGGGGACCGGGTGGTGGTTGGGTGGAGTCGCTGGAGTTCCCCCCCTGACGGGAAAAGATACCAAGGGGTTTCCACCGGACCAGCGGCAGGCGTACGGGGGACCAGGGGGGCGTGGAAAAAGTTCCCCGGCAGACCCGGGAAACCAGGGAAAGGGAGGAGCCCAAACGGAGGCCAGCGCCGTCGTGACTAGTACCGGCATCGTCAGGTGGAGAGGAAAAATTGGCACCCAGGGGCGCCTTCCCACGGGCCCTGGTGCGAGCGTTTCCGGGCCCCCTGGGGGACGCAGCGGGCAACCCCGGAGGAGATATCAGGCTGGCACAATACAAAAAAGATTTCGAAAGCGACGGGATCCTCTTGGTCCCTAGGGAGCCCGGCCACCCGCATGGGGTTTCCCCACTGTGAGACTGCGATATTGGCAGCGGGGCTTTTGGGAATACAGGGGTAACCCAGGGAGCGGCGGGGCGACAAGTGTCACGTTCCTGGCGAAAACTCTTCCCGTCTCTCGGGAAACGCACATCAATGCGGGTGGCCCAATGGATGGTTCCCCAGGAGGGCGGAATGCCTGCGGCTAGTCGTCCTTACCCTGCGGCAGGCCCTTCTTAAAAATGGCGCAGAGGGGCGTCATTCCCGAAAATCCCAGGCCAAAGACGAAATTTTATAGCATAGTCTCCTCGAGGGTCTCCCTGCGAAGGCCAGGATGCGTCCAGCTGAGATGCACGTGCAGGGTTTCCCCGAAGACGCTACGGAATTTTGGAGGAAGGCCGTAGGCTGCGGTCCGGGGGGGGTTCCTGTCCCAGGGGGAGTTCCCAAGCCAGACCTTCCCAGAGAGTAACTGACCCGAATGCCACCTTTGCCCTCTCCCCTGAAAACTATGGCCATCAAATCGCGTGCGGGCACTGGGTGATGAAAAACCCTGCAAAGTTGGGGGGCCCGTCGAATTAG
Source organism: Phyllomedusa bahiana (assembly GCA_025379985.1). Lineage (NCBI taxonomy): Eukaryota > Metazoa > Chordata > Amphibia > Anura > Hylidae > Phyllomedusa > Phyllomedusa bahiana. The sequence continues at coordinate 17,638 of JAODAL010045205.1, read as the reverse complement.
AAGGTAAGGAGTCGCAGCTTGGGACCCCCCGAAGCCCCGGGAACAAAGGCGTGGGGGGAAAAAACTGGGGGGAGAAGGGGCTGCGTGATTTAGGAGCTGTCGCACCATGTGGAAGCTGATCCAACTGTGGGCTTGTTGGGCAATCTGCTGCGGCTGCTGAGCGACAATGGATGCGAGATCCGCAATACTGGGTAGAGGCACCTTGGGGGACCTGGCCGGGTCAATGTTTCGGTGCAGGTAGTGGGTTCCCCGGGCCACCGAAGCGGTGGGGTTGTAAGCCTACCGGGGGCATCAAAATAGAGCCCGGTTTTCCCAGAGGGGCCCCGCAAGCGGGATGGACTTGCTGCCCGGGGGAGAAAACTACCCGGTCGCCCCCTGGGGTGATTGCTTTTCGGGGGCAGCCCAAAGGGAGTGCGTGGTACCAAAATTTTGACGAGGGAGGGGGACAGGCAGGGGGTAGGACGGCGGCGAGGGGTTGTGGGCAAGAAAAATGCGTAAAGGTTCTACACGGGGAGAAGGAAAAAATACAGGGAAAAAGCTTTCTCTAAAGGGTGTGGATATAGATCCCCCCAAGGGAAGTGCCCGGGGGGAAACCTTTTATAGGGTCAGCGGTCAGAAAAACCAATACTGACGCGCTGGCCCTTAAATTTTGAGAAACCGGGCGGTGGGGGCGCGGCCACGCACGGCAGCCGGCGGAGCCGTGGGACACGGAGGGGGGGGTAGTTGGGGCACTAGGGGGGTGAGCACGCCCCGGCCCGACCTGCGGACCGCGGGGCTATCGTCCCCCGGGGGGGGGAGATGGGACAGAAGGGGCGCCCGCAGCCCGACCCCCCGGCTGGGGACCCCGTGACTTTTCCAGTGCCCTACTACAAGAGTCCTGAGGGGACTACACTCGGCCTTCGAGACCATCTCACAAACAAAACCAATGCAAATCTACCCAGGGTATCAACCTTCAATCCTATGACCTTAATGGCTCAGAAAAATTCCACGCACACCCCTGGTGGACAAGGCCAAGTTCAGAAAACTTGTTTTTACTGTAAACGACCCGGACATGTCATAAGGGATTGCCGCACTAAAGCGGACAGGAAGCGGACAGGAACCTTGCTACCAACGGACATCCTATTCTATCATACCCTCAAGTATACAATAAAATCGACACTCAGTATCAACTTCATGGACCTCAACCATCAAGATTAAACCAAAACACACAACGCAGACCCCAACCAAATAATAATCCGTTCACTGGACCTCAATTCACCAATCCTAACCATAATCAGTACCAACAGGCCTATACTCAGGACGTCTCTTATCCTCCTCCTCCACCACAGGACACCTCTTACCCTTCTCAACTATAGGATTCCGGCAAGCCTGTGTCTACCGTTTTTGTTAATACTGCTGAGAATACCACCATCAGTCATTCTGGACCCGTGTTGACTGTCAATCTTCCAATTAACGGCCACCAACTTCCTTTCCTCGTAGACACAGGTGTAGCCAGATCTGTTCTGATACATCGGACATTCCACCAAATGTCATCCTTTCTCCTGATTACATTTCATGCGTTGGAGTGGATGGACGACCGACCCAGACTCGCTTGACCTACCCTGTACCAGTTGAACAACACGGACTCCTATCCAGACTGCTTGTCTCTCCTACCTGTCCAACTAATCTCCTTGGGGCCGACCTTCTACAGAAAATAAATGCTACTATCAGATATGATTCCTCTGGAATGTCTTTGGACTTTGACACTCCCGTATCACATGAAGTAGCCTGCGCTCTTCAAGCAGTTTCTGCTCTCCTCATGCTTTCTCAACATGTACCCATCCCTCCTAAACTTTTGACACAAGTCCCCCCTGAAGTGTGGTCCAAAGGTCCTGATGATGTCGGCCTCCTCCCATTTTAACCTGTACACGTTTTCTTGAAAGAAGGAGCAACCCCTCCTCGACTGCCTCAATATCCTTTAAAGCATGATCAAGAACAATCTCTGGAGTCAAAGATCAAAGCCTTCTTGGATAATGGGGTGCTCATCCACTGTATCTCACCTTCAAATACACCCCTGTTCCCGGTTCACAAGAAAGTTGTTCCAGGCGATCCTCCCAAATATCGTTTGGTTCAGGACTTAAGAGCAGTCAACGCTGTCACTGTTTTTGAGACCCCCGTGGTCCCAAACGTTCATGTTCTTCTCAGCCAAGTCTCTTCTTCAGCCGCCTGCTTCACAGTCTATGGTCTCTGCAATGCCTTCTTCAGTGTCCCACTGCACAAGGACTGTCGATATCTTTTTGCCTTCACGTATCGCGGTACTCAGCTCTGCAAACCAATTCACACAAGCCCTGCAGGCCTGTCTCCAACCCTGGATTTTGGGACACCCTGAGGTACAAATTCTGCAGTATGTGGATGATATTCTCTTGTGTGCCCCTGATTTCCCGATTTGTTAGTAAAGCTCTTTGAATCTTCTCCAACATTTGGCATCCATTAACTGCAAAGTTTCACAGTCCAAGCTCCAATGGTGTTGTGAGAAAGTTGTATTCCTCGGGTATTGTATATGACAGGGGACTTAACACCTTACTGATGACCGCAAGAAAGCTGTGATGCTCATTTCTTCACCAACCGATCTAAAACAACTTCAAGGATTTCTAGACCTCATCACTTACTGTCGACAATTGAAACCCAATGCTTCCGGTCTTATGCAACCTTTATATGCATCTTTCCAGGAAATTCTTTCCACCCATAAACTCTCACCTGAGGCAGAGGACTGTTTTCAAACCCTGAAACAACTTATCCTCCAAGCTCCAGCTCTGGGAATCCCAGACTACTCACAACCTTTCAGTCTCTTCCTCTCTGAACATCATGGCCATGCTCCTGGAGTTTTGGCCCAAAAACATGGAGAACGTATGAGACCTCTTGGATACTATTCTTGCAAGATAGATCCTGTTGTATGGACTGTCCCTACTTGCCTAAGAGCTGTTATTGTTGCACAAGTCCTTCTTGAAAAGACTCAAGACATGATAATGGGCCACCCAGTCACTGTTTTGGCTCCTCATGATCTTCAATGGATTCTGAAGCAGTCTCAGCAACCTCATCTAAGTAAACAGCGCCATCTCTATCTACAATGCTCATTACTGATGCCTGAGAATGTCACCTTGAAGAGATGTACTACTCTCAACCCAGCCACTCTGCTTCCTCTCTAAAGGGTGAAAGGTGAAGATCAGACTGCCACAGATGATCCTCTTCATGACTGCCTTGAGCAAATGGAGGCTGAAACCTCACATCTTCCTACTGTCTCTACATCCAAGCTGGAAACCCCAGACTATGTCTTCTTCACAGATGGATCTAGATATGCGGATGATCAAGGACGATTCCATACAGGATTTGCTGTGGTTACCTTGCAAGAAACAGTGAGTGCTGCATCTTTACCTTCGAGAATGTCAGCCCAAGAAGCTGAGCTCTGGGCTGTAATGGAAGCTTGTAAGCTTGCAAGCTCGCTGAAGGGAAGACTGTGAACATATATACCAACTCAGCCTATGTGTATGGAGTAGCCCATGACTTTGGCCTGAAGTGGGCCCTGCGAGGTTTCCAGACAGCTAGTGGAACGCCCATCAGGAATCAAGAAGCCGTTCAGGCTCTGAAGAATGCTCTCCAGTTGGCAGCCCAAGTGGCTGTTTTGAAAATTAAAGTTCATGGAAGAATGGAGACAGAAGAAGCAAAAGGCAACCACAGGGCAGACCTAGCTGCAAAGGCCGCAGCTCTCCTCCCAGAGATTCGAGAGGAAGCCGGAATGGCTGTATATGTACTGACGAGAGCAGAGGAAAAGAAACAAGAAGAAGAAAAGAAGAGAGAAGAGGAAGAAGAGAAGTACCAAGGACAAGATGTACTGAATCCAAGTGTTAACCTGTTGAGACAATTTCAAACTCAAATAAACCCAAAGGAAAGGGAGAGTTGGGAGGAATTGGGAGCAGAGATACACCAAGATGTATTCTGGAGGAAAGACAATAAACTTTTTTACTTGCTTACCAAGGGCATTATATCTAGCTGTAGTACAATGGACTCATGGTACTACCCATAGAGGAACTAACCAGATGATTTCTTCAATCAACAACATATACCTAGCACCCGGAATCTCCACCAAAGCAAGTAACTATGCTAAAAGTTGTGAAATATGGAATACCTGTAACCTGGGAGGACTGATGCCAACACCAAAGAAGCACTTGGCTAAACCACTATACCCTTTCCAAAGGATCCAAATTGATCACATTGAATTACCCAAGAGTGGAAAGTACAAGTATGTTCTAGTGGTGGTGGATATGTTCTCAGGATGGCCCGAAGCTTACCCAGTCACTAAAATGACGGCCAGAAACACCGTGAAGAAACTATTGACTGAATTGGTGTGCAGATTCGGAATCCCTGAAGTTATTGAATCTGACCAAGGACCTGAATTCACTGCAGAGGTAGCCAGAGACATTTGTTTCTTGTCTAACCCAGGAAGAAGTGCAGCTCCGTCTTAGGAAGATTAAAATAGACAAATCCCCAGGTCCAGATGGCATACACCCACGTGTCCTAAGAGAGTTAAGTGATGTCATAGATAGGCCCCTATTCTTAATATTCATGGACTGTCTAATAACGGGATATGTCCCAAAGGATTGGCGCATAGCAAATGTGGTGCCAATATTCAAAAAGGGGTAAAAAAGTGATCCAGGAACTATAGGCCAGTAAGCTTAACCTCTGTTGTAGGTAAAATGTTTGAAGGTTTTCTCAGAGATGCTATCCTGGAGTATCTCACTGAAAATAAATGTAATAACGCCGTTTCTAGCATGGGTTCATGAAGGATCGGTCCTGTCAGACTAATCTCATCCAGCTTCTATGAGGAAGTCAGTGCTAGACTGGATCGGGGTGAGGCACTGATGTCATATATCTAGATTTTTCTAAAGCATTTGATACGGTGCCACATAAAAGTTGGTAAATAAAATGAGAATGCTTGGACTGGGGAAATGTGTGCAAGTGGTAAGTAACTGGCTCACTGATAGAAACAAAGGGTAGTAATTAACGGTACATACTCAGACTGGATCGCTGTTACTAGTGGGGTACCACAATGGGTCAGTATTGGGCCTTATCCTCTTTAAACATTTTCATTAATGATCTTACACAGGGAATACACAGTAGAATATCGATCTTTGCAGACGATACTAAGCTCTGTAAAGTAATCAACACAATAGAGGATAATATGTTATTACAAAGGGATCTGGATAAGTTGGAGGCCTGGGCAGGGAAATGGCAGATGAGGTTTAACACTGATAAATGCAAGGTTATGCCATGGGGAAGAGAAATCCATTACATGATTACATGTTAAATGGAAAAACACTGGATAAAAGTGACATGGAGAAGGACTTGGGAATCCTGGTGGACAGTAAACTTAATTGTAGCAGCCGGTGTCAGGCAGCAGCAGCCAAAGCAAATAGGATCATGGGGTGCATTAAAAGGGGCATAGATGCACATGATGACACCATTATTCTCCCATTATACAAGTCACTGGTTAGACCACACATGGAATATTGTGTACAGTTTTGGGCACCAGTGCACAGGAAAGACATTGTAGAGCTTGAACAGGTACAAAGGCGGGCAACAAAAATAATAAAAGGACTGGGTGGACTACAGTACACAAGAATGATTGGCAAGATTAGGGTTATTTAGTTTAGAGAAAAAGAAGCTTCGGGGGGACATATATAATATGTTTAAATACATCAAAGGTCAATATAGAGATCTCTCTAAAGATTTATTTATACACAGGGCTGTTTCTAGAACAAGGGGAATCCTTTATGTCTTGAGGAACGAAAGTTTCTACATAAACATAGAAAGAGATTCTTTACTGTAAGAGCAGTGAAACTATGGAATTCTCTGCCAGAGGGACTTGTCATGGTGAATTCAATAACCGAGTTCAAAAATGGTTTGGATGCATTTCTGGAGCATAATAATATAACAAGTTATAGTGACTAGGATTCAGGAAAGGGGTCATTGATCCAGGGATTTTTCTGATTGCCAGATTGGAGTCAGGAAGGAATTTTTCCCTAAAATGAGGACAATTGGCTTCTACCTCATTGGGGGTTTTTGCCTTCCTCTGGATCAACACCTTAGCACAACAGGCTGAACTAGATGGACGACTTGTCTTTTTTTAGCCTTACAAACTATGAAACTATGAAACTATGAAAACTAGTAGGAGCTGACCTCGGCCTGCACACTCCCTACCATCCCGAATCCAGTGGGAAAGTGGAAAGAATGAACTCTGAAGAACAAAATTCTGAAAGCTAGCAAAGAAACATCTCTTTCCTGGCCTGAGATCCTACTCATTGCACTCTAATCTGTCAGAAACATCCCTAAACAGCCCACTGGCCTCACTCCTTATGTGATATTATTCTCAGGCCCGCCCAGATTGAGGAGGTTCCATCCACAGCAGTTGAGTGCAAGGAATAATAGCCTTGTAAAATATGTTATAAGTCTGTGTAATGAATTGAAAGTAACCCATGCCATAGTTTTTTCCTCCATTCCAGATCAAGACTCGGATCAAAGCTACAACCTGGTGACTCTGTGTGGGTAAAGAAACACGGCAGAGAGTCTCTGGAGCCCAGATTTGAAGGACCATACCAAGTCCTCCTGGTGTCCCCAACTTCAGTGAACCTTGAAGGATGACCCACGTGGGTGAGCACTTAACATTGCAAGAAAGTGGCTGCAGCCAACAAGTCATCATGAATCACTCCTTTATCCTTTTTTATATCTGTGTTGTTTGGGTGTGTGGAGGAACACAAGAGGTAGCAATCACCCAAGAGAAAGGGGTGACCACTTTTTGGTACAATTCCTCCAGTACTCAGGTATTAACCTTTAAATTTGAGTTTTGTGATGTTGCCCAATGTGGACCACAAACCGATGATAGCCCATTTGGACTGATTCAGGGTACACACTTATCTACTGACCACATGCGCCAAGTGGGGACACAATACATATGTGTGACTGATGACTATTGGGGTACTAAGTGTGATTCCTGGGGGGCGGCAGGATGGAATACGGGAGATGATTGGGGATATAGACCTGAAACGGCATTGAAAAGGAAAGACAAAAATGGTAGAGCTTTACTTACTAGAATGACTTTGTTTAAACCACCCTGTGTTGATGGTAGGGGAACCCAACTGGTTTCAACTATAGACAATCCTAGTCCAAAAGATGCAGGGTTTATGTCTTGGGCACTGATGGTGGAGGTAAAGGAAGTTACCTCACTCAATTCAGAATTAATGACATAGTAGACTCCCCAGAATGGAGGAAACAGGAGACCCAGATCACTAAAATTACAAAGATGGTGAAAGTTCATGCACAAATGTATAAATAAATGATAGTTATTTCAAATCCCACACTAGAGGACATTTATGCGATCGAAACTGGGTATAATTATATAAATCTTTGGCTACAATGGATGAAGTATTCTGTTGCCCAACAAAATAAGTCTAATTGCCATCTATGTTCTAGTGCCCGACCACATCTTGGGTCAGTCCCTTTACACTTAGACACGACCTTGAAACAATGCTTCCTCAGTTTATTTACCAATAAGTCAACTTCTGACCCTACCTGTGAGATGTGGAAGGCAAAGTACCCCTTGATAACACAAAGACCTATGCGAAGCACAGGAATCACCATATATCCTGGAATTACACCTGTTTTTCTATTGAGGGAGGTGGTAGAAACTTAGGTAAATTCAAGCCAGGATACTGTGGTGCCTACAGTGATGCTCCCAAAGAACAACTCATGAATCAGGTACACTCTATGGCGGATGTCTTCTGGATCTGTGGTGATATGAAAATTAGATCTAGGCTTAAAGGGAACTGGTCAGGGGAATGTGCCCTAGCAAAGGCTATAATGCTCTTACACATATTGCCACTGGAAGAAGCAGAAAGGGAGATAGCCTCACCCCACAGCAGATACAAGAGATCCAGTGGCCCACAGCCCAAGGGCAGTTTTGATCCACATGTCTATTTGGATGCCACAGGACAACCACGAGGAGTGCCTGATGAGTTTAAAGCTAGGGATCAGGTAAAGGCAGGATTTGAGTCACTCATACCCTAAATAACAATCAATAAAAATGTGGGGTGTATAAACTATATCTATTATAACCAACAGAGGTTTATTAATGACACTCGGGATGCCCTACAAGGTATAGCTGAACAATTATGGCCCACCTCGATCATGGTTTTCCAAAATAGGATGGCTCTGGACATGGTCTTAGCAGAGAAGGGAGGAGTTTGCAGGATGATCAACGACGTGTATTTTATGTATATCCCTAAAATACAGGACCAAGGGGGAAGGTGACCTTAGCCATTAAAAAGTTGGATGATCTTTCTCAAGAGATGAAAAGGAACTCGGGAATTAAGGATCCATGGGATCAGTATTTTTCCTGCATGAGTGGATGGCAGAAGTGTTTAGCCCAAGCAGGAATGGTGTTGGGAGTAGTGATGTGTGTCATTCCTTGTATCAGGAAATTGTTGTCTAAAGGGGTTGAGCAAGCGGTACCTTCACATGGTGCAAAACGGAGCTGGTATCCGGCGGGAGGATCCAATTAGCAACGTAGAAGAAACACCAAAAACTTCTGCACTCGTGCTAAGGATTGAAAGAATTGTCTTGAAGACACACTTTATTGAAAAAAAGTTAAAAACTAAAAAGTAAAATCACATAGTGAGAGCACAGTTTATGCGTTTCAAGCCTGACAAGCGGCTCTTAATCTTTACTCACATAGAATAACACAAGCTCACAATAAATATACTTCCTGAAAGTAATCAAAACACACCTGAGTATTAACCCATTGCACATACTCCCAGTAACCATAAACGTAAAGACATGGTGATAAACATGTGTCAAGCAGAAAAAAACAATGCATATTAAACACAAATGAATACAAATATCAGATTTGAAGTAACATTATGTTATATAACCACATAGAGAGAAAATCACCTTAGTAAATGTGCATGAGATCTATCTCATAATGATTACCCAGTAGATAGCATATGTTGAAAATGAGTGGCCAAAAATCTTCTCCATATATTAGAAGTTTCCTACTATCCCCTTCTCAAGATAATCTCAAGACTGCTCCAATATTTTAACTAAGGGATAGTTCATGGTGCCACCAAGTACATCTCTAGAAAGCCATGGGTCACCCGATGTACTCCTAAGACCCAAATGAGAAATATCATAGACGTGTTCACTAATTCTGATGAGTAGACCCCTGACGGTGCAACCTATATATTGTAGGAGTAATCATTGCAAACTAACCAATTTCACATACTCCCAATAACCATAGGCATGTAGATATGATAGTAAATATGTATCAAACAGAAAAAAACAACGTATATAAAAAAAAATAAAAAAAATTGTGTTATATGACTACATATAGAAAGAATCACCTTAGTAAAGATACATAAGGTCTGTCTTGTAATTTAAACCCAATGGATAACGGAATTTTGTGGATTTGGGACTATTCACATTTATTGGTGAGCGTTTACCTTTTTTTCTATATATTTTGGACATGGTGGCTGTGGTTTATGCTCCCATAACAATAAGCTACTGGACATTTATGTTATTATATCCCTCTGCACAATACAATATGAATGAAGATACAGACACACTTACTGCTTCCGCAGCACCTGGAAGACCTTCATGGAACAATGGAATAATATCCTAAGCTAGTGTTCAACTAAACTCATGAGACTTATTATCAAACACGAGCAAGACATCTTGAATAATTTGGAAAGTTCCCTACAGGATATTAAAACATCTATAGTTCCATATATGTTTTGGATGAGAAACTACAAGCAAATATTAAGAAGTTGGAAGACAACATTGTTTCCATTACACAGAGTAAATTCGATCTGATTCTCTGGACTATGCTCAAGGGAAAGTTTACAAGTGGCAGAATAGCTATACCTCCGGGGATCACCCCAGATCCATTTTGAAGAAATACAAACATAAGAGACGTGATAGGAAAGTATCATTCCTCCCTTTGGGGAGTGATTATACAGAGACTGCCACAGATACATCTGATTCTGAGGGATACGTTGATCCACGAGACTGTGATAATGCGAAACAGAGGAGGTGAGTAGAAGTCTGGATAGCGGGGCAGCTGTGGATATTGTGTTTTTAGACTTTGCAAAGGCATTTGACACTGTCCCGCATAAGCGTTTGTTAGGTAAACTAGAATAAATTGGGTTAGAGATAACAGTGTGTAATTGGATTAACAACTGGCTGCTGGATCGTACTCAGAGAGTGGTGGTAAATGACTCCTACTCTGAGTGGTCTCCGGTTGTGAGTGGTGTGCCGCAGGGTTCAGTATTAGGTCCTCTCTTATTTAATGTATTTATTAACGATATAGTGGAAGAGATCGATAGCACGGTTTCGATTTTTGAAGATGACACCAAGCTATGCAGGGTAGTGCAATCTATGGAAAATGCTCAAAAATTGCAAGCAGACCTGGACACACTGAGTGCATGGGCATCCACTTGGCAAATGGGGTTCAAGGTGGATAAATGTAAGGTTCTGCATCTGGGGAGAAATAATCTACAGGCATCATATGTCCTAGGGGGAGAAAAACTTGGAAAATCACTTATTGAGAAAGATCTGGGCGTTCTTGTAGATCATAGACTACAGAACAGCATGCAATGTCACTCAGCTGCCTCTAGGGCAAGTAAGATATTGGCGTGTATTAAAAGAGGCATGGACTCGCGGGACAAGGATGTAATTCTACCACTGTACAAAGCATTGGTGCGTCCTCACTTAGAATATGCTGTCCAGTTCTGGGCCCCAGTTTATAGAAGAGATATAATGGAGCTAGAGAGAGTACAAAGACGAGCAACCAAACTGATAAGGGGAATGGAGCATCTTAGTTATGAGGAGAGGTTAGTAGAATTGAACTTATTTAGTCTTGAGAACGACCGCTTCGGGGGTAAATTATTAATTTATATAAATAAATAAATGGTCCCTACAAAAAGTATGGAGAAAAATTATTTCATGTGAAGCCCCTCAAAAGACAAGGGGACATTCCTTTTGACTAGAGAAAAAAGGATTCAATCTCCAGAGGAGAAGAGCGTTCTTCACTGTAAGAACTGTGAATCTGTGGAATAGCCTGTCTGAGGAGTTGGTGATGGCAGGAACTGTAGAGAGTTTCAAGAACGGCTTAGATACCTACCTGGAACTAAAGAATATTAATGCATATGTAGCTATGTTAAATTCTGGATCAGGTTGGTGGAGGCTCTGGGGTCAGAGATAGGGTCTCTGCTGGAGCAGATTGGTTCTTGTTTTGTGGGTTCCAGGGCATTAACCAGTGGTGAGGCTGGGCTTAATGTCCTTGTCTCTCTCCCATCACCCACATTTCCCCACCCTTGGTTGAACTTGATGGACACGTGTCTTCATTCAACCGTACTATGTAACTATGTAGAATCATGTTTTTCCAAAAAACGCACAGGCTACACGGGGTCATTTGCAGTCAACAGGCGTACGCGAAGGGCGGGTAAGAGGCACAGGAGGTCTGCCTCCAGGTCATCAGATCAGAACCTCACCCAGAATCCAGCGTTAACTAGTGACCTCTCTTACTCAGAGATTCAAAATCGGAACTCTGTGGACTATCCAGTCTTTAATCTTTCAGCTTGTATACTCACTCTTGATCACTTTAGAGTTCTTAGTAGGGGTTTAAATTATGTACCGTCAACTGATTTTCATCTTTTTCAATACTATTAAAGATGTGAATAAGTTCATTAGAGCACTTACAGTTAAAAAAACATTTTTTTGGTGAAACAGGTTCTAGTGTTGGGGAAGTAAGTTCTAATGATGCCAAAGATTTTTTTCCCTTAAATTTTCTAGTACAGAAATCTATCCTCTTACTGGGGAATCTGAACGAGGATAAATCTACAATCACCAACATAGGATTAGATTATGTAAATTTACAGTATATTAAAAATACAGATTTCTACCCTATCCAGTCTAGGGCACATGTAATGGACGATTTTCAATCATTAGTAGAGCAAGATCTTAGGGATCTTTATTTAAAGGAACGTGATACTTATAGAAACCTCTCACATAGGGAATTTTCAGCCCTTAAAGAACTCCGTGATAATCCCTATATCATAATACGTCCTTCTGACAAAGGAGGCGTGGTTACAGTTTTAGATAAGGGGTTATACTGCAGTGAAATCAAGAATATGTTATATGATACTAATGTGTACAGGCTACTTTCTTCGGACCCAACTAAGTGTTTTGCTAACCAGATAGAGAGAATTTTGGAAGAAGGTTTATCAATGCAGGTTCTTACACCTAAACAGAAAGAGAGTATGATAGTCAAATATCCTAAAATCCCTGTTTTTCATGCCTTTCCCAAAACGCATAAGGGCGTTTTTCCTCCGCCCTTACGTCCTATCATATCTGGCATGGGCTCTATTATTGAACACATAAGCATGTGGGTCGATAGACATCTTCAATCACTTGTGCTCCGTTCTCCCAGCTATTTGAAAGATTCCAGGGATGTTTTGAGACTCATGGAGGGTATTACGTGGCAGCCCTCCATTATGTGGGTCTCTTGTGACATTGCATCCCTTTATACTTCTATTCCACACACTTTAGCCCTACGGCTTTAAACTGTAAACTTGATAAATACACTAGATATGATGAGAACACCAAAAACAATTTATTATTATAGCTACAGAATTCTTATTGGAGCACAATTATTTTTCTTTTGATCAACAGTTTTATTTACAGATTCAGGGTTGCCCTATGGGTTCTTGTTTTCTCCTTCGTTAGCCAATATTTTTGTTACATGGTGGGAGGAAAAATATATCTATTCTTCCAATAATCCTTTTTCACAGGATATTTTCCTTTACAGTAGATATATTGATGATACATTACTCATATGGCAAGGACAACCCTCTACAATTTCAAAATTTGTAGATTATATGAACAACAATCAGGAGAATCTAAGGTTTACTTGGGAAAGTTACAAAACTGAAATTGCATTTTTAGATCTCAAACTCAAAGGTAATCCTATAGATGGAAAGATTTATACTTGTAAACATAGGAAACCAATTTCTGGTAATAGCATTCTCAGCGCTTCAAGTTGTCATCCAAGACATGTTGTGGAGAATTTACCTGTGGGTGAATTCACATGGGCTAAAAGGAACTGTAATACTCAGGAGGCTAATAATGTGGAAAAATCTGCCAGATTCAAAAGACTATTAGATAGGGAATATAAACCATCTCTTATATCGGGTGCTTCCAAGCATTTTAGAGATGTACATGGTGGCACCCTGAACCATTTTAGAGTTAAAATCATTGAAGCAGTCTCAAAACCACCTCGAGGAGGAGATTGGAGGAAACTTTTAACATACAAAGAAGCTTTCTGGATACTTACCCTTGACACACGTTATCCATTGGGTTTAAATTACAAGACAGACCTTATGTATCTTTACTAAGGTGATTCTTTCTATATATAACACAATGCCAAAACATTTTTTTTTTATTTTTTTTTTATATACGTTGTTTTTTCTGTTTGATACATATTTACTATCATATCTACATGACTATGGTTATTGGGAGTATGTGAAATTGGTTAGTTTGCAATGATTACTCCTACAATATATAGGTTACACCGTCAGGGGTCTACTCATCAGAATTAGTGAATACGTCTATGATATTTGTCATTTGGGTCTAAGGAGTACTGTACATCGGGTGACCCATGGCTTTCTAGAGATGTACTTGGTGGCACCATGAACTATCCCTTAGTTAAAATATTGGAGCAGTTTTTGAGATTATCTTGGAAGGGGATAGTAGGAAACTTCTAATATATGGAGAAGATTTTTGGCCACTCATTTTCAACATATCTATCTATGGGTAATCATTATGAGATAGATCTCATGCACATTTACTAAGGTGATTTTCTCTCTATGTGGTTATATAACATAATGTTACTTCAAATCTGATATTTGTATTCATGTATGTTTAATATGCATTGTTTTTTTCTGCTTGACACATGTTTATCACCATACTTTTATGGTTACTGGGATTATGTGTGCAATGGGTTAATTCTCAGGTGTGTTCTGATTACTTTTAGGAAGTATATTTATTGTGAGCTTGTGTTATTCTATGTGAGTTTCGATTAAGAGCCGCTTGTCAGGCTTGAAACGCGTTAACTGTGCTCTCACTATGTGATTTTACTTTTTAGTTTTACCTTTTTTTCAATAAAGTGTGTCTTCGAGACAATTCTTTCAATCCTTAGCACAAGTGCAGGAGTTTTTGCTGTTTCTTCTACGTTACTGAATTAGTTAGCTTAAAGTCTTAGGGACAGTCACCCATCTCCCCATCCTTATCTAGAGTCCAGGAACAGTCCAGATCGAAACTGAGTCTTCGGGGGTGAATTTGTTAGGAACAGATTCTAATGTTTTAGGGGGGATGATTTAATGGAAAACATTCAAATCTGTCCTATCATTACATCCTCATCAAGCTCATCATATATTGTGTTTAAACTGCTCTTTGTTACGTTCTTATCAAGTTTCTCAGATATTTTCCACACTGCTTTGCTTGGAACAGATGCGTTGCCGCTACCGCAAGAGACCAAGGCCTCCAGGAGATTGGATGATACAGAAAAGAATGCAGGAATGTTGTTATCAGCTAATGCCTAGTTATACTGCGTAGATGCAAATGAGGAGACCGTTATGAGGTTTCAATTATAATCTGCCATAGCAACTGCCTTAGCAACAGCCAATTAGCCAATCAAATTACCATAAAATAATCATGTGATTCTTAATACGTACCAAAGTTATATCAAGCTGTAACTTCCTGTTAATAAACAGTATATGCACCAGACTTACTTGCGTGTGGTGTGTATCTCTTAAGCACAGCTGTTAACAGCTTCGTCACCCAATTTGGACAGAGACAACTAATTGGATCGGAGTAGAAGGAAAAGATAATTCTACACCTGATATTCTCACCTGACACAATCAACTACTGAGTGCAGCAACCTATGCGGTCACAATCGACCGTTAAGTATGGCGACCTATTCCATCATAATCGTATACCGAGTTTGGCGACCTATTCCATCACAATTGACTACTGAGTGCGGCGACCTATTCCATCATAATCGACGACCTATGCTATCAAAATCAACCACTGTGTGTGGTGACCTTTGTGATCACAATCAACTACTGTGTGCGGTGACCTATGCGATCACAATCGACTACTGTGTGCGGCGACCTATTCCATCACAATCGACTACTGAGTGCGGCAACTTATTCCATCAATATCGACGACCTATGCAATCACAAACAACTACTGAGTGCAGTAACCTATGTGATCACAATCAACTGCTGAGTGCGGCGACCTATGCGATCACAATTGACTACTGAGTGCGGCGACCTATGCGATCAAAATCAACCACTGAGTGCGGCGACCTATGCGATCAAAATCAACCACTGAGTGCGGCGACCTATGCGATCACAATTGACCACTGAGTGCGGCAACCTATGCGATCACAATCGATTAATGTGGCGCACTCAAGGCAACGGCGAACACCGTCTTCTTACCATCACCATTGACTACAGTGCAATATTGGAGGTAACTGTGATTGTCCGTCGTCTTCTAATTAAAGTGTGGTCAATCTATGTTGCTATCTCGATCAATATTCTAGACAACTGCGACCTTGTAATCTTGTCAAACAAAGTGCTGAGTGCGAACAACCTGTGCGGCATTGAAGTCAACTGCGACCTCCATTGTCTTCTAATTAAAGTCAGATGATCTACGTTGCGATCACGATCAATTACTGTGCGGCATTGAAGGCAACTTCAACCTCCATCGTCTTCTAATTAAAGTACTGAGTGCAGACGACCTATGCGATCACAATCGATTACTGTTGTGATTTCGATAGATAACAGTGCGATATTTAAGGCACATGTGACCTCGGTCATCTTCTAATCAAAGTCCTGAGTACAGACCTACATTGCGATCACGATCAATTACAGTGCGATACTGAAGGCAACTGTGACCTCCATCTTCTAATCAAAGTGCAGACGATCTACGTTTTCAATCTCGATCAATATTGTAGATATGTCATATGTCCAGGCAGGCAGCCTTCTGTTTATATGCGGCAACGCCCAGTAAGGGTTAAACCCTCTGCTCTGGACCCACGCCCTGGGAGAGGTGCTGCTTTGAAGCTCAGGAGTGACAGCTCTGCAGCCTCTACCAACAAGGGGTGTGGCGGTCAAGCCAATCAGAGGGCCCGGACGCTGCACCAATCAGCTGCTGGGGCGGTGTCCGGGGAAAACCTTTTAAACTGGCTCAGACCTCTCAGGCCTTGCCTGTGATAGGTTTCCCCTGTTGTTTCCCTGTGAGTATTTGATATTGCTTCCTCTGTTATTGACCTTGGCTTGCCTTGACTTCGTTTTGTCCTTCGTTTATGTACTTCGTTCCCGCTCGTGTTTGACCCTCGGCTTGTGTCCTGTTTATTCTTAGGTTTCTGATTTTGGCTTTGGCGTTCTTGACCGTTACTTACGCGGATCGTTTGAACTTGCGTTTTTCCCTGACGGCCCTGCATTTAGCAGCATAGGGACTGTCGTCCAGTTGGGGTCTGCCACTTAGGGCAGCACGCCAAGTAGGTAGGGACAGTGGGTTGGGTGGCAGTCAGGGCCCACTGCACCTCCTCTGACGTGACAAGATAACTGCAAACTTGTAATGAAAATATTGAGTGCGAACGACCTATGCGATCACAATTGATCACTGTGCAGCATTGAGGCAACTGCAACCTCCGTCGTCTTCTAATCAAAGTGCAGATGATCTATGTTGCGATTTCGATAGATAACAGTGCGATATTGAAGGCAAATGCGACCTCCATCATCTTCTAATAAAACTACTGAGCGCAGACGACCTACGTTGCAATCACAATGAATTACAGTGCGATACTGAAGGCAACTGTGACCTCCGTCATCTTCTAATCAAAGTGCTAATGATCTACGTTACAATCTTGATAGATAACAGTGCGATATTAAAGGCACATGCGACCTCCATCATCTTCTAATCAAAGTACTGAGTGCAGACGACCTACGTTGCAATCATGATTGATTACAGTATGATATTGAAGGCAACTGCAACCTCCGTAGTCTTCTAATCAAAGTACTGAGTGACTATGTTGTGATCACAATCAACTACAGTGCAATATTGGAGGCAATTGTGATCTCCATCTTCTTCTAATTAAAGTGCGGACGATCCACATTGTGATCTCGATCAATTACAGTGCAATATTGTAGACAACTGCGACTTCGTAATCTTCTAACGACCTATGCGATCACAATCGATTACTGTGCGGCATTGAAGTCAACTGCGACCTCTGTTGTCTTCTAATCAAAGTGCAGACGATCTACGTTGCGATCACGATCTACGTAATCTTCTAATCAGAGTACTAAGTGCGAACGACCTACCTTGCTATCATGATTGATTACAGTTAGAGATGGGCGAATTTCTCAAAAATTCGGTTCGGTCACTTCGCCGAATTTTCCGACAAAATTCGTTTCGGTCCGAATTACTTCGGCACGAATCACGTTTAAAAAAACACTATTTTCCCGGGGCCCAGAGCCTCAGGGTGCTT